>JAHHZJ010005778.1:0-11960 GCA_021437245.1 Aegilops speltoides | reverse complement strand
TGATTTGCAACCCAAGGAAGAACTTGAGTTCACTCATCATGGACATCTCATACTTCTCCACATAAGCTTCCCAAACTTCTCACTAAAATCGTGGTTAGTTGATCCAAAGATAATATCATCGACATATATTTGGCACACAAATAGTTCACCGTCAACCCTTTTTGTGAATAGTGTTGAGTCAATTTTACCAATCTCAAATCCTTTTTCAAGAAGAAAGCTAGTCAAGCATTTGTACCAAGCTCTAGGGCTTGTTTAAGACCATAAAGAGCTTTGTGCAATTTGTAAACATGATTGGGCTTTTTAGGATTCACAAACCCGGGAGGTTGTTTCACAAAAACTTCCTCCTCAATTTCACCATTTAGGAAAGCACTTTTAATGTCCATTTGATAGAGAGTAATGTTATGGTGGTTGGCATAAGCAAGAAGAATGCGAATGGACTCAAGTCTAGCAACGGGGCGAGGTCTCACCATAGTCCATACCTTCGACTTGTGTGTAACCTTGTGCTACGAGACGAGCCTTGTTGCGGATGACTTGTCCATCTTCATCTTGCTTGTTCCAAACACCCATTTGGTTCCAATGACGCTTTGGTCATCATTGGGCTTTCTACCAAAGACCAAACGTTGTTCCTCTCGGTTGTGCAGCTCTTCATGCATAGCGCTCACCCAATCCGGTCTTTAAGCGCTTCTTCTACCTTCATAGGTTCAAGACTGAAATAAATGAGTAATGCTCACAAAAGTTAGCTAAACGAGTTTTAGAGCGAGTGATTCTCCGAGTCGATGTCATTCATCATTTGTTCCATGGGATGGTCCTTCTTGACTCTTGCTCAACTCGGATAGCTTTTGTCGTGGTCGTGGCTGAGCTTCCTCATCATCCTCATCTTCTTCTTCATCTGTGTTGTTGGTGTTGTCTTGAGGTGGTGGAGAAGGAGGTTGTGGTGGATCTTCTTGTCGCACTTCCTCATCTTGGTGAGTTCCACTTGTGGAAGCCTCCATGTTGCCTTGAGGTTCACCTTGCCGTGAGGTAGGGGCTCCACATATGTAGATGAGGTACTCTCCTTCACTTCCATGGGACTAATCTTTCCAATGGATAAATCTTGAATGGCTTCCGATGGGTCCTTGTCTCCTACATCAATAGGCATTTGCTCTACTTATGAGCTATTAGATTCATCAAACTTCACATCTACCGCCTCTTCAACCTTTCGGTGAAATTATTGTAGACACGGTAGGTGTGAGAGTTTGATCCATAACCGAGGAAAAGCCTTCATGAGTTTTAGGAGCAAATTTAGACCGACGATGCTTATCAAGAATATAGCACTTTGAACCAAAGACACGAAAATATCCCACTTGGGGTTTGTTACCCGTAAGGAGCTCAGATGAAGTCTTGCCGAGGAGCTTGTGAAGATAAAGTCTGCTGATGGCATGACAAGCTGTCTCTGACGGCTTCACCCCGTAGTGTTTTGGTGTCTTGTATTCATCAAGCATTGTCCTCGCCATTTCAATGAGCTGCTCGTTCTTCCTCTCAACAACCCCGCTTTGTTGAGGTGTGTACGAGCTGAGAACTCATGTAGAATCCTTCCTCATCGAGAAAAGAGTCCACATGGCGTTCTTGAACTCCGCTCCGCTGTCACTCCAACCTTCTTGATCTTCACCTCAAATTGATTCTCGAGCCTTTCTAGCAAAGGTTTTGAAGATTTTCTGAACTCTGCGATTTGTCATCAAGGAAAAATACCCACGAATCTGAAAAATCATCAACAATAACTAGACCAAAAGAGTTACCACCAAGGCTTTTGTAAGCATTGGGACCGAAGAGATCCATATGAAGAAGCTCTGCGGTCTCCTTGTGGTCATGATATTCTTCACGGATGACTTCCACCTACTTGTTTTCCTGCTTGACATGCACCGCAAAGTCTATCTTTGTCAAAGAAAACATCTTTAACACCAAGAATGTGATCACCTTTGATTAGCTTATCTAAATTTCGTGATACCAACATGTCCAAGCCTTCTATGCCAAAGCCAACCTTTAGCAGATTTAGCAATAAAGCAAGTTCTAGGTTGAGCTTTCTTAGTGAAATCGACAATGTATAGGTCACCTCTACGAATGCCAAGAAAACCATGTTATGATTGTCACTACGAAAAACTTGGCAATCTACTTTGGTGAATAGCACGTTGAATCCAAAGTCACTAATCTAGACACGGAAAGTAAATTGTATCCAAGAGATTCAACAAGCATGACATTTTAATGGAGCTATCATGAGATATGGCCACCTTACCAAGGCCAAGTACCTTACCCTTGAGTTGTCTCCAAAAGTCACATACTTGTGTGGACCATCGCTCTTTGCAAGCTCTCAAACATGTCTTCATCTCCGGTCATGTGATCGGTGCATCCACTATCAAGAATCCATTCTTTCCACCGGATATGTAGTCTCTCATATTTGCCATTAGATCGAGACTCTTCATGATCTTGTCTAGCTCTTGTCCTAATCGCATCATGTTCATGCTCATCATCATATTGACCCATAGATAATTCATCATCAATACCTAGGTCAATTTGACAATGACTTGCATCAGTTTTATCAACGTGATAATAATCATCGGAATGCAATACAAGAGCATTTCTAACTAGAACATTGATAAGTCCGAATCACCCTTCCTTTTCATAAGATCACGAAGCTCAAAAAGCATTTATCAAAGTTGGGATCATTGGGGTGCAATATATCAAACTCAACAGTCTTGTATAGAATTTCATCAAGACCTCTCAAAGAGTAGTCCGATAAATTTCTTCCAAGAACTTCCACATAGCATGGGCGCACTCAAAGTTTGTGACAAGCTCAAGCAAGTTATCCGCAAGCCTCTAATGATAAGATTGACAAATTCTAAGGTTACGGGCAAATCAAGCTCTTCATCCATAGTGGGTGCAAGGTCAAATGGTGGTACATATGGGGTTTCCACATATTTGCTAAGTTGTATATCTTAAAGATAGCAAGCATTTCAATCCTCCACGAAGTTATAGGATACTCCATCAAGAATAGGCACACTATGACTAACACTCCCAAACGTAGACACGCCCATCTTCCTCCAATGGTGTGCAAACCAAAGCAATGGAGACCAAAGCTCGATACCAATTGTAGGATCGCCAAGGCAAGAGTGTCTAGAGGGGGTGATTAGACAACCCGACAAGATAAAAGTTTATGCCTTTTTATTAACATAAGTTCTTAGCAAGTTCATAATGAAGATCAAGTCAAGCATCATGCATACAAGTTGAAGCAACATACTAAACATGCAATTTAGAGTATAGGGCAGCGGAAAGTAAATTGCATGAATAGTAAGGAGAGATTGTGAAGAGCAAACGCAATTTGGAGACACGGAGATTTTTCTCGTGGTTCCGATAGGTGGTGCTATCGCCAATCCACGCTGATGGAGACTTCAACCCACGAGGGTAACGGCCATGCAGAGTCCACGAGGGCTCCACCCACTAAGGGTCCACAAAGAAGCAACCTTGTCTATGCCATCATGGCTTACGCCCACGGAGGACTAGCCTTACTCGGGTAGATCTTCACAAGTAGGCGATCTCCTTGCTCTTACAAACTCCTTGGTTCAACTCCACATCATGACGGAGGCTCCCAAGCGACACCTAACTAATCTAGGAGGCACCACCTCCAAAAGGTAATAGATGGGGTTGGTGATGATGAACTCCTTGCTCTTGTGCTTCAAATGATAATCTCCCCAACACTCAACTCTCCTCACTGATTTGGCTGTGGTGGAAGAAAGGATTGAGTGAAAGCAACTTGGGAAGGCTAGAAATCAAGTTTCATATGGTGGGAGGGAGCAACTTGATCTCAACACAAGGGTAGGTAGTTTTTCTCGTAAATGTAAGGTAGGAGTGGTAGTTCTTCTGATGGCTCTCTCCACGTAATGAAGAGGAGGTGGAGGGTATTCATAGCCTCCACACAAAATCCAACTGCACACATTTGACCAATCTTGGTCAGACTGGTTGACAACTCGGTGGGACCGAAAGTTCAAATCTTAGAACGTTGGGATTTTCTTGGTGGGACCGAAAATACAATCTCTGCTAGTCCGATTCTTCCAAAGTCTAGGGTTTGCCAATCTCGGTGGGACCGATTTTCTCATCTCGGTGACACCGATTTGAGTACGTATGTTACGTAAGCTTGGCAACACCAATTTCGTATGACCGAGTTTGGAATCGGAAAATCCGAGATTCTTAGGGTTTGGCTATATGGTGAGGTGGTTCATCTCGGTGCAGACTGGTTTGGAATCGTGGGACCGAGATTACTTATGGGTTTATGTTGGAATGAAAGATTGTTGATAGTTTGAGAGATAAATCACTAAGCACTTAGAGCAACCAGATCATCATCATAACCTCATCCCCTTTTAATAGTATTAGCTTTCCTATGGACTCAATGTGATCTTGGATCACTAAACCAAAAATGGAGTCTTGAGCTTCTTGCCAATCCTTTCCTTAGCATCTTAGGGGTCCACCTTTCTAGTCCTTTTGCCATGCCAGAGTGATTGACTTTCCTGAGACATACTTGATAAAAGCATTAGTCCAACCACAAAGTATGTTGTCATTAATTACCAAAACCACCTAGGGAGCAAATGTGCTTTCAAATCTTTTCAACGATGTTCTTTTGAGTGGGCCCTAACCCACAGGTCTTTTCCCAGGATCTTACCTGACTCTTCTAATTATTCCGGAGCTATCACAAATTCTTTTCCAAGTTTGATGTAAGAATGAATTTTCATCAGTCAAATGCTTTTCTCCAAGATCTTTCAAATTCTTTTCATAGTTGGCTCAACTCTTCGCTTTTGATTCTTCCGGCAGCCTCAATAATTTTGGTGGTGTTTCTCGTCGTCATTTCTGATTTTGAAGATCAAGAAGAGTTTCTTCTTTAATCTTGCTCCATTCTCTTCAAGATTCATGGTTCTAGCTTGATGCCATCCTCTCATAATTGTTTCCGATCAGAGAATTCTTTTCTTACCATCCTGAGCATTTCATGAGTTGTTTCCATTTCTTTCCTCCCAAGGCCATCATGTCATAATTCTTCATTCTCAGCGTAGCTATCGCTTTCTAAATCTTATCGGTTGCATCGCTCAAATATCCTCTAATCAGTTCATGTTCTCTTCATTCTCATGTATCTAAATCCCTCAAGTATCTTCATTCGCTTTTTCAATTCTTCCCTGAATTGTGCCTTTGCTACGCTCATTTTCAATTATTACTTGGTCTGCTCAAGATTTCACTTCCTTCGCTATCATAGCAATTCATTCGTTCTTTCTCAATCCTACCGTGGTTCATGAAGACTTCTCAAGTTTTGCGCTATCTCTATCCTTAATCCCTCAAGAAGAATAAGTAATATGCCAAATCCGTTGCTTGTCATCAATTAAATTTGATGAAGGATAAGCATACAATAAATCTTATTCTTATTCCCTCGAGGTGATTCAATTCTTTTCTTCCGGAGATTGTTCATGATGAAGTAATTCTCGACTCTAGTGTTTCATCTTTTCTTTTCCCGGAGTTCCAAGCTCTAATTATCGCGAAGCTCCATCTAAATCATTGCAAGGATTCACCTTGTGTTTTCAATTTCTCTTTCTTTTCATTCCTTTTATTACCGGAGTTCTTCATTGAGGCTCTACATGGTGGTTCATCAATGATTCTTTTCATTCTTCAATTGTTCTTCAAGATTTCTCTTGAAGTTAAGATCAGCCAAGCTATACTCAAAATTAAACATGGTGCTCAACACATGTTTTGTTTTGAGAAGCTCAAGTATTCTCCGTCTTGCATTCCAAAGTGCAATTCTTTCTACCTTATCTTTTGAGATGGTGTTATGTCACTCTTGATAATTTCCTTCATGTTTCATGATTCATATTGTTGTCAAGAATGAGGTATTCTAAATCCATCTTTTCTCTTCGCTCAAGAGATATTTTCACCAATCAACTTCTTCAGGGAGTTATCTTGTGTCATATTTCACCCAAAGCCTTTCCTTAAGGGTTGTTGCTATTTATGGTGCTTATAAATGACCCAAGTTCTTCATTTGTCCTCCCGTGAAATAAGTTTCTGCCTCCTTGTTGATATCAATCCAATCATTTGTTTCCGCGGTGGCGTAAGCTCACCTCATAATTTTGAGATGTTTTTCATAAGCCCACTACAAGTTTATTCTTTCGTTGTTGGTTATCCAACAACTCCGCTATAATCTTCTTGAAAGGGTGCTTTCCAAGCTCATTCGTGGCGTAGTTGGCATTTCCTCCGCTTCTTATTCCGATGACCTATCTTCTAGTCTTTCTTCCTGAGGCATTTTGATGTTGCTCTTTTCACTCATCATCTCGAATTGTGAGGATCATGTTTTCGGCTTATCCATTTAACCGGAGTGTTGTGTCATCTCTTCAAGTTCTTTTCATCTTATCAAGTGTTCCTTCTTTTTCACTACCTGAGTGCTGCCCAAATTATATCATTCTTCCTCTCTTATCTTGTTTTAACCTGAGTGGTTCCAAATTCTATCTAGTCCATTAAACTCTTGGCTCATGTCTTTGCAACCTTCTTGGTTCTTGTCGTGATCACTTGTTCCTCTTATCTAACGGAGTGTTTCAATTCCTTTCGCCTCCGCTTGTGTCTTTTCTTCAAGTTTTCTACCTCTCAAGGTTTGTTGGTTTCACTAGTTTGTCAAGAAGCAACTTAGTTTTACCTCTTCTCTTCCTCTTCCTTTCCTCCTGCCATCCTAGATCTTGGGACGAGATCCTCTCGTAGTGGTGGAGGTTGTAACACTCGGATCCGATGCCAGTGTCCCGCCAGCTTATTCGCCTTTCGCTACATGTCATTTGCTTATGCTGCTTGCATTTGCAATGTCATCATGTGCATTTCATTTTGCATACATGTTCGCCTCATGCATTCGAAAGCATTTTCCTTGGCTTGTCTGCTTTGCAATCCAGCACTCCTATGTCCTCTATTGCTCTCTTCTTCTCTCTCAGAGCGGGTATTAAACTTTCTCGAATGGTCGAGGTTTGCTGCGGCCTTGGTATACCACCGTAGATCACCTGTCAAGTTTCGCGGCCATTTGGAGGTCGCTTATACTCCAACTGCTAACCTGCAACCGTGAAAGCCTCTTTGTTGCAGCCCAACACCCTTCCAAAGTGGCCCAAACCCATCTAACTCCCTCCATGCTCTTGGCTTGCTCGATCACGATCACAAGTGGCTGAAAACCGCCTCCTCATTTGGACTCTCCTAGCTCCCTCTACCTATAAATATGCCTCCCCTTCCAAATTCGCGGATGAAAATCCCCTAACCCTAGCTCCTTTCCTCCGAAGGCCGGACGCGTTCGGCCTCGCCTGCGGACACGCCTGGCCAGCCGCCTCAGAGCTACTCTCACATGACACTGCTGTCACACTGCTGGCCTGGGCTGATGGCTGGGCTCACAATATTCAAGGGGCCGGATCTGCCCACTGCCTGGTCACGCCACCACACACAAGAAGCCACACACAGCAGGCCACACAAGCCTTTCCCTCTGGGCTTGGTCTCGCTCATGCCTCGACGCTGGCGACGCCACATGGCCACGGCTCAAGGCCACAGGCCCCAGCCACCCTCCTGCTCTCCTCCATGCTGATAAGGGCTGCCTTCACACCAAATGAGTTCATTGTCAGCGGATCTGTCGAGGCCGCTGTCCCCGTCCCGGATCCGCGGCTCCACTCGAGCCCTTGTTGCTCCGGCCACCGGAGTCCCTGGCCCGGCGAGGCCTCTCTCCCCAGCCGACGCCTGGGCCTCGCCGGGTGGATTTGACCCAAGACCACGTGGCCCTGCTCAAGAACGCCAAAGCACTGCCAGCACACTACCGGCCAGTTCCCAACCCTAATCCAAGTCGCCTTGCTCGGCCTCTCCACCGACCGGGCCAAGAGCCCATGGGTGAGGCCACACCCAAACCTCCTCTTGTTTTTTTTTCACCTATCGGGCCAGCAGATTCGCCCATGCATGTTTTTTTTTCCCGGTCATGATTTTAGCAATTATCCAGATTTACAAATTTTACAGATTGGCCCTCATACTTCATGCATTTAATAACTTCACAACTGCGCATCATATGTAAAAACTTTTAACATGTAAAATGCTTAGAATTTTGTGTAGATTAATAATATGCCATTTTCATCCATGTTAAAAATGTTTAAACATGTTGTTTAATTAAATTTGATTAAATGCCATGTTAAAATGATTTAATTCATAACTAAATAACCGTAGCTCGGAATTAAATGTTCTTTATATGTAAATGGGGTGGAAAATGCCTAGATTAACATGGTCCACTTTATTTTCCTGTTTAATAACTCTAAAATTGTGTTTAGGGCAAAACAGTACCAAACCTAATATATGCATATGAGGAGTTTCCTAATTGTTGTTTGTTCTTCCTACCTCATTTAAACTTGCCTAGTTAGGTAGTTTTGTTATGCTTCACCCTTGCCATGTTAACCAACATTTAATATTGTTGTGTTCATAACCGAGAGAGAACTAAATAATTGATGTGGTAGCCATTAATATGCAACTCGCTGCATATTGGGCTCCATTTAATTTGTAAGTTTGTTTTGTGCACTTTGCCATGCCATGCCTCATTAAACCGACATGCATCATACTTGTTTGTGCATCATGACATGCTTATGCTTGTGTGTTTACTATGTTGTTTGCTTCTTTCCGGCTTTGCTTCTCTCGTTAGCTTCGCTTTCGCTCCGAGTTGTGAGGATTCGCTCGACTACGCCCGCTTGTCTTCTTCATGGACTCGTTTCTTCTTCCTTATGGATTTCGTGCAAGATGACCGCTACCCTCGATCTCACTACTATCATTGCTATGCTAGTTGCTTCGCTCTTTCGCTATGCTGCGATACCTATTACCTGCTTATCAAGCCATCCCAAATTGCCATGAACCCCTAACCTTTGACACCATTCCTAGCAAACCGTTGTTTGGCTATGTTACCGCTTTTGCTCACCTCTTATAGCTGCATAGATGCGGTGAAGTTGAAGATTTCTCCATGGTGGATGTGGATTTTGCTGGGATATCACAATATCTTTTATATTATTAATGCATCTATATACTTGGTAAAGGGTGGAAGGCTCGGCCTTATGCCCGGTGTTTTGTTCCACTTCGCCACTCTAGTTTCACGGCCATACCGTGTTATGTTCCCGGATTTTATGCTCTTACGCTGGTCGGGTGATTTATGGGACCCCCTCGACAGCTTGCTTTGAATAAAACTTGTCCAGCAAGGCCCAACATTGACTTTTACCATTTGCCTCACCACCACCTACCTTTCCCTTGGGAGTAATTAACCCAAGGGTCATCTTTATTACAGCCCCCCGGCCAATGCTTGTCTAAGTGTTGGTCCAAACTAGAGCCACTTGCAGCCCACCTGGGAAACTTGAGGGCTGGTTCTAGTTGTACGAGTGCTCATCCTCGTCGTGGTTCGAGACGAGATACGCGGCTACTATCGGGATGTTTGACGCCGGAGGTCTTGCTGGTCTTGTTTTACCATTGTCGAAATGTCTTGATGTACCGGATACCGAGTCCGACGGAGTGTCTCGGTGAAGGTCTATTCTTCGATGATCGCGAGAGCTTGTCATGGGCTTGTTGGGACACCCCCGCAGGGTTTAAACTTTCGAGAGCCGCGCTCGCGTTATGTGGCAGATGGAATTTGTTAATGTCCGGTTGTAGATAACTTGACACTTGATCCGAATTAAAACGCATCAACCGAGTGTGTAGCCGTGATGGTCTCTTCTAGGCGGAGTCCGGGAAGTGAACACGGTTTCTGAGTTATGATTGACGTAAGTAGGTGTTCAGGATCACCTCTTGATCATTGCTAGCTTCACGACCGTTCTACTTGTTTCTCTTCTCGCTATCATTTGCGCTTGGTTAGCCACCATATCATGCTTAGTCGCTGCGCAACCTCACCACTCGCACTTCTTCCTTTCCCATTAAGCTTTGCTAGTCTTGATACCCATGGTAATGTGATTGCTGAGTCCTCGTGGCTCACCGTGATACTTCCAAAACCAGTTTGCAGTGTGCCTATGTTAATGAAAGGTGTGATGCAACTAAGCTCAAGGAGGAGCTCATGAAGATCTTGCCCTCTGTGTTGTTTCGCTCTAGTAGATCAAGAGGGAGCCCAGCTTGGGGTCGATCGGGACCTTTGTCGATTTGGGGTTCTTCTTTATTTTGGTCTGTGAGTCGGACCTTGATTGTATCTGCTTGATGTAATGCTTTAATCATGTAATTGTGTGAAGTGGCGATTGTAAGCCAACTATGTATCTCTTTCCTTATGTATTACTTGGGTTGTGTGAAGATTACCTCACTTGCGACATTGCTTTCAATGCGGTTATGCTCTAAGTCGCGGCTTCGACACGGGAGATATAGCCGCATCGAGGGCGCGCACCCCTGCGTTCTATAGGTGCTCGAGGCCACAGAGAGCCGCCTGACATCTTTGGCGCCAGTTGGGAGAGCTGCCGAGGTCGTGAGCATCCGATCCGTCCCCGCTAGGCTGCATCAACACCTTTCATCAACATGCCACCGAAGAAGAAGCTTCGAGGTGGCCGCCCATCTACATCGATTCAGCCACCACCGCCGAGCTAACGGGCGTGGAGTGGGCGCCACGAGGAGCTGGCGCCGACGGGGACTCACGCCACCACCAGTCCAAAAACAAGGTTCTCGCAACCGCTGCCGACTCAGGCAGACACCGCACCTTTCCCAGGAGGTGCAAGGTCGACAACACCCCTTGCTCCTAGCACCGCGGCTCGCGATTGGAACAAGGCCAGTTGGTGGGTCGCGGACGCCGAGGTCAAGATGCACGCCAGCATGCTGGTGCGAAGCGAGGTATCGGTCACCCGGACGGGTTGTTGCACTCCCAATCCAGCTTGGGAGTCCGAGCATCCCATTCTCGCGCCGCCGCCGCCACCGCCACCTAAGATATCAGAGGAAGCGCCGCCCGAGCCAACAAGCTTTAGACTACCTCCGACGCCACACAAGATCGACGATCGAGGATGACCATATAGTCTCATCGGCTTCGCTTAACGGTGACAAGCCCCGCAACCGAAGCGATCAAGGCTCTTGCAGGCGCCCAGCGCAAGCCGATGCCGATAAGACAGCTGGAGGTGCCACCAGACACTCCCAGCCCCAAGGCCAAGATCGCTGCTCGTGCATCAACCGAGACGGCGACTCCACCGCGTCGCTTTACCCGCGAACTCGCCAGGATCAACGCCACGCTCTCCAAGAACGACGGGACGAAGACGCCGCACTCGTGATCGAGCGCAGGGGAAGCGCGGGCGTCAATCCGACCAGCGCGCTGGGCCCACTGCCGATATGCATGCATCGGGGAACCGAGCGATTTGCCGACGCGGGCAGGTCGCTCTGCTGCTCACCCGCGAAGCCGCGGCAAGTCCAAAGGGCCCAAAACCAAGAACTTGCCGACGCGTTCGAGAAGTACGATGGCAGGATACATCCATCGGAGTTCTCAAAGATCTACACCATCACGGTGCAAAGCGGCCGGGGCACGACGAGAAGATCCTCGCCAACTACTTCACCGGTGCTCAAGCCCAACATCGATCTTGGCTCATGCACTTGCCGGACGGTTCCATCTCTTCATGGGCGGACCTGTGCATCGCTTGTTTGCGTTTCACCGTGGCCACAAGCCTCATGGCCAGGAGAGTGACCTCCACTTGCTCATCCGTATGAGGAGAGCCCCCGCAGTACATACAAGAGATTCAGCTAGTGCAGAACATCCTGTGACGCTCACCTCGCCATGTTATTAGCGCTGCTCCATCGAACGCAAGAATCCGCAGGATGAGGGAGGAGATGGCGATGTGCAAGATCGAGACGCCGAAGCTCTATGCTCGGCCGACAAGTGTGCACGGGCCGAGGAGGGGAGGAGAACCTGGAGAGGTTGCAGGAGCAGTATGATCTCGACAGGAGGATGCCGCCCCAAGCAAGGAAGAACCGAG
>JAHHZJ010005773.1:0-11234 GCA_021437245.1 Aegilops speltoides | reverse complement strand
AAACGGGACAACAAAATGCCAACTTCAACCGCCCACGGCTTGTGGGTCCATGCCCCCCGCTTGTTTCCCTCCCCCGCCTACCTCCATCACGCCCCGATCCTCCCGACCTATTTTTTTTTCCGCCAAAGATTTTCCCGACAAAGTACGCTAAACATTAGTGTGGCGGGAGTGCCTGGTCGCTCAAGGTATGAAACGGCGAGGCACGGGTTAAATCGCGATATTCCATACTTGTCAAAATTTGTGGCACTTTCACCGTAATTTTATCGGGAACGAGGATGGCACGGACGGCTCCATGCATGGGGACGCGAGCTCGATCCAGCGGCTCCCGATCCGCTAAGCCTCATTAGGAGAGGAAGGGCCACACCGCCAAGGTGGGTCGGCTCGACGACGATTATAGCATGCACGCCTTTTTGCAAGGCTTACACGCACGGCAACACATGTTTGCCATATATCGATGTCCTGCCGCTCATGTCTCGCACACTCTCACGGGCTGAAATTTTGTTTTCCGCCCGAGATTTGGTGCCGACGTTTTGTTTTTGACTCGAATTTTGTATTTTTGTCGGGAGACGCTGTGGATGGTGAGCAATAACACACCCTGCTTTGGCATGACGGTGGAATTTTCCTCACCAAATGGTAAAAAGCGATCATGAGGGCGTAGTGTCCCAAAGCCCTGACGAGCAAAAAGGGTGTAGGCACGTATGGCTTTTTTTTGGGGTGGCTCTCTAAAAGGCAGCAGTAAGGCGATGACTATGGCTCCAACTTGATGTGCGGAAATGCCATGAGGGCTAGTATGATACAATATGTCAAAAATATTGTAAGGATGGACTACATCACTCAGATAGGAAATTAAGAATGTTTGAACAATATGTTATACAATGATTATTTCAAAATGCAATCTTTTAATTAATAGTTTCTAGAAGTATAACCATTACTAACAAGAAATAAGGCAACGAAATTGACTGTTAACCCCGCTTAGTTCCAATTTTTACAAGATCACACCCTTTTGTATTTTTAGTCGGTAGACGCCATGGCGATGGCAAGCAATAACACACCGAACTTTGGTTAGACGCAGAAATTTTCCCGCCAAAATGGCTAAAAAGTGACCACGCCGGCGAAAGTGTCCAAAACGCCCTGAGGAGTAAACGGTGTAGGCACGATCACGGATTTTGGTGGTTGATCCGGATGGTGTCAAAATAGCTAGGTGGAAAACATGCATTATTTTTGTCACGGACAACGAGGGTAGCCTCGGAGGGCTACGAACGGGTCATATCCTCACAATTTCGTTCCTTCTGGCTCGCGGAGTACTCTGACTGGTGGGGCTCGCGCACGCTGCTATAACGTACAACGACACAATGCCAACTTCAACCGCCTTTACGGCTTGTGGGTTTCCGCTTGCTCTACTCTCCCACTCGCCACTCCATCACGCCGTCCGGATCCTCCGCGACCCACTTTTTTTTCCCGCCAAAGATTTTCCCGCACGAAAGTACGCCAAACATTAGTGGCGGGAGTGCCTCGTCATACTCAAGGTATGAAACGCGAGGTAACGGGTTAAATCGCGCGATATTCCATATACTTCACAAAATTTGTGGCACTTTCACCGTAATTTTTATCGGGAACGAGATGGCACCGGACGCCTCACGGGCATGGGGACGCGAGCCCGATTCAAAGCGCTTCGATCCACGGGTTCCCTCATTAGGAGAGGAAGGGTCACACCCGCCACAGGTGGGTCGGGCTCGACGCACGCATATTATAGCATGCACGCCTTTTTGCCTAAGGTTTACACGCACGGGCAACACATGTTTGCCATATATCGGCGTCCTTGCCGCTCTGTCTCTCACACACTTTCACGGGCTGAAATTTTGCTTTCGCCCGAGATTTGGTGCCACAGACGCTCTTTGTTTTTGACTCTGAATTTTGTATTTTTGTCGGGAGACGCCGTATGCGATAGTGAGCAATACAACACACCCTGTTTTGGCATGACGGTGAATTTTCCCTACCAAAATGGCGAAAAGTTTATCATGAGGTAGCAGTGTCCCAAAGCGCCTCGGGACGAGCAAAAAAGGGTGTAGGCACGATGGCTTTTTTTTTTGGGGTGGTTCTAAAAGGCACTAAGGTAGGCATGACTATGGCTCCAACTTGATGTGCTGGAAATGCCTTAGGGCTAGTATGATACAATATGTCAAAAATATTGTAAGGATGGACTACATCACTCAGAGTAGGAAATTAAGAATGTTTGAACAATATGTTATACAATGATTATTTCAAAATGCAATCTTTTAATTAATAGTTTCTAGAAGTATAACCATTACTAACAAGAAATAAGGCAACGAAATTGACGGTTAACCCGCTTAGTTCCAATTTTTACAAAGATTACACCCCTTTGTATTTTTAGTCGGGTAGACGCCATGGCGATGGCAAGCAATAACACACCGAACTTTGGTTAGACGCAAGAAATTTTCCTACCAAAATGGCGTAAAGTGACCACGCCGGCGAAAGTGTCCGAAAACGCCTTGAGGAGTAAACGGGTGTAGGCACACGTATCACGGATTTTGGTGGTCTGGACCCGGATGGTGTCAAAATAGCTAGGTGGAAAACATGCATTATTTTTGTCACGGACAACGAGGGTAGCTCCTCGAGGGCTACGAACGGGGTCATATCCTCACAATTTCGGTTCCTTCTGGCTCGTGGAGTACTCTGACCGGTAGGCTCGGCCAGACGCTGTTGCAATAACGCGGCACAACGGCTGTAATGCTAACTTCAACCTTTCCCCACGTGCCAGTGGGTCCATGCCCCCGCTTGTTTCTGCACTCCTCCCCGCCTCGCCTCACCTCCATCACGCCGCCCCGATCCTCCCGCGACCTATTTTTTTTTCCCGCCAAAGATTTTTCCGCACGTAAAGTACGCCAAACATTAGTGTGGCGGGAGTGCCTCTGCCGCTACCAAGGTTGCATGAAACGGCGAGGCACGGGTTAAATCGCGCGATATTCCATACTTGTCAAAATTTGTGGCACTTTCACCGTAATTTTTATCGGGGAACGAGGATGGCACTGGACGTCTGTGGGCATGGGGACGCGAAGCCCGATCCAAAGTGCTCCCGATCCGCTTGCTTCCTATTAGGAGAGGAAGGGCCGCCACCTGTCAAGGTGGTTTCGGCTCGACGACGATTATAGCATGCACGCCTCTTTTTGCCTAAGGCCTACACGCACGGGCAACACATGTTTGCCATATATCGATGTCCTTGCCTGCCGTCTGCTGGGTCACATTTCTCACGGGCTGAAATTTTGTTTTCCGCCCAGATTTGGTGCCACGCGACGCCTTTTGTTTTTGACTTCTCAATTTTGTATTTTTGTCGGGAGACTGTGGCGATGACAGGAGCAATAACACACCCTGTTTTGGCATGACGGTGGAATTTTCTCGCCTAAAATGGCGTAAAAAGCGACCGCGAGGGCGAAAGTGTCCCAAAGCGCCTTGACGAAAGCAAAAAGGGTGTAGGCATCGTATTTTTTTTTTTTTGGGGTGGCTCCTAAATGGCACGCACGGTAAGGCGATGACTATGGCTCCAACTTGATGTGCTGGAAATGCCATGAGGGCTAGTATGATACAATATGTCAAAAATATTGTAAGGATGGACTACATCACTCGATAGGAAATTAAGAATGTTTGAACAATATGTTATACAATGATTATTTCAAAATGCAATCTTTAATTAATAGTTTCTAGAAGTATAACCATTACTAACAAGAAATAAGGCAACGTAAATTGACGGTTAACCCCGCGATTAGTTCCAATTTTTACAAGATCACACCCTTTTGTATTTTTAGTCGGTAGACGCCATGGCGATGGCAAGCAATAACACACCGAACTTTGGTTAGACGCAAGAAATTTTCCTACCAAAATGGCGTAAAAGTGACCACGCCGGCGAAAGTGTCCGAAAACGCCTTGAGGAGTAAACGGTGTAGGCACGTGATCACGGATTTTGGTGGTCTAATTCCGGATGGTGTCAAAATAGCTAGGTGGAAAACATGCATTATTTTTGTCACGACAACGAGGGTAGCCTCGGAGGGCTACGAACGGGTCATATCCTCACAATTTCGGTTCTTCTGGCTCGTGAGTACTTCCGACCGGTGTGGGCTCGCTCAAGACGCGTTATAACGTGCACAACGACACAATGCTAACTTCAACCGCCCCTACGGCTTGTGGGTCCATGCCCCCCCCGCTTGTTTCTACCTCCCCGCCTCGCCTACCTCCATCACGCCGTCCGGATCCTCCACGACCTTTTTTTTTTCCCGCCAAAGATTTTCCGCACGAAGCACGCATAAACATTAGTGTATGGGAGTGCCGGTCGCACCAAGGTATGAAAACGCGAGGCACGGGTTAAATCGCGATATTCCATACTTGTCAAAATTTGTGGCACTTTCACCGTAATTTTATCGGGAACGAGATGGCACCGGGACGGCTCTCCGCTGCATGGGGACGCGAGCCTGATCCAGCGGCTCCGATCCGCTTGAAGCCCTCATTAGGAGAGGAAGGGCCGCCACCGCCGGTGGGTCGGGCTCGACGACGATTATAGCATGCACGCTTTTTTTGCCGGAAGGCCTACACGCACGGGCAAAACATGTTTGCTATATATCGATGTCCTTGCCGCCTGTCGGCTGCACACACCCTCACGGGCTGAAATTTTGTTTTCCGGCCCGAGATTTGGTGCCGCGCACGTTCTTTGTTTTTGACTCCCTGAATTTTGTATTTTTTGTCGGGGAGACGCCGTGGCGATGGTGAGCAATAACACACCCTGTTTTGGCATGACGGTGGAATTTTCCCGCCCAAAATGGCGAAAAAGCGACCCGCGAGGGCGGAGTGTCCCAAAGCGCCTTGACGAGCAAAAAAGGGTGTAGGCACGTATGGCTTTTTTTTTTGGGGGTGGCTCCTAAAAGGCACGGCGGTAAGGCGATGACTATGGCTCCAACTTGATAAATCGGAAATGCCGCGAGGGCTAGTATGATACAATATGTCAAAAATATTGTAAGGATGGACTACATCACTCGATAGGAAATTAAGAATGTTTGAACAATATGTTATGTTAATGATTATTTCAAAATGCAATCTTTTAATTAATAGTTTCTAGAAGTATAACCATTACTAACAAGAAATAAGGCAACGAAATTGACGGTTAACCCCGCTTAGTTCCAATTTTACAAGATCACACCCTTTTGTATTTTTAGTCGGTAGACGCCATGGCGATGGCAAGCAATAACAACCGAACTTTGTTAGACGCTAAAAATTTTCCCGCCCAAAATGGCGTAAAAAGTGACCACGCGGGCGAAGTGTCCCAAAACGCCTCGGAGGAGTAAACGGTGTAGGCACGTGATCACGGATTTTGTGGTCTGATCCGGATGGTGTCAAAAATAGCTAGGTGGAAAACATGCATTTTTTGTCACGACAACGAGGGTAGCCTCGGGAGGGCTACGAACGGGTCATATCTCACAATTTCGTTCCTTCTTGGCTCAGTGAGTACTTTGACCGGTGGGCTCGGCGACGCCAAGTTATAACGCATACAACGACACAATGCCAACTTCAACCGCCTCTACGTGCTTGTGGGTCCATGCCCCCCGCTTGTTTCTACCTCCCCGCCGGCCTACCTCCATCACGCCGTCTCGATCCTCCATGACGAATTTTTTTTTCCCGCCAAAGATTTTCCGCACTTAAAGTACGCAAAACATTAGTGTATGGGAGTGCCTCGGTCGCGCTCAAGGTATGAAACGGCGAGGTAACGGGTTAAATCGCGATATTCCATACTTGTCAAAATTTGTGGCACTTTCACCGTAATTTTATCGGGAACGAGATGGCACCGGGACGGCTCATGGGCATGGGGACGCGAAGCTCGATCCAGGCGGCTCCCGATCCGCCTAAGCCTCATTAGAGAGGAAGGGCCGCCACCGCCAAGCTGGTGGTCGGGCTCGACGACGACGATTATAGCATGCACGCTTTTTTTGCCTAAGGCCTTCACACGACGGGCAACACATGTTTGCCATATATCGATGGTCCTTGCCGCCTTGGTTATCTGCACACTTTCACGGGCTGAAATTTTGTTTTCCGCCCGAGATTTGCCGCACAGACGCTCTTTGTTTTTGACTTGAATTTTGTATTTTTGTCGGAGACGCCTGTGGCGATGGTGAGCAATATACACACCCTGTTTTGGCATGACGGTGGAATTTTCCCTACCAAAATGGCATGGGGTTTAATCACGAGGGCGAGTGTCCCAAAGCGCCTCGACGCAGCAAAAAGGGTGTAGGCACGGATGGCTTTTTTTTGGGGGTGGCTCCTAGTGTGCACGGCGGTAAGGCGATGACTATGGCTCCAACTTGATGTGCCGGAAATGCCATGAGGGCTAGCATGATACAATATGTCAAAAAATATTGTAAGGATGGACTACATCACTGATAGGAAATTAAGAATGTTTGAACAATATGTTATACAATGATTATTTCAAAAATGCAATCTTTAATTAATAGTTTCTAGAAGTATAACCATTACTAACAAGAAATAAGGCAACGTAAATTGACGGTTAACCCCGCTTAGTTCCAATTTTACAAGATCACACCCTTTTGTATTTTTAGTCGGGTAGACGCCATGGCGATGGCAAGCAATAACACACCGAACTTTGGTTAGACGCTGAAATTTTCCCGCCAAAATGGCGTAAAAAGTGACCACGGCGGCGAGTGTCCCAAAACGCCTCTTGAGGAGTAAACGGTGTAGGCACGATCACGGATTTTGGTGGTCCGACCGGATGGTGTCAAAATAGCTAGGTGGAAAACATGCATTATTTTTGTCACGACAACGAGGTAGCCTCGGAGGGCTACGCAACGGGTCATATCTCACAATTTCGTTCCTTCTGGCTGGTGGAGTACTCGACCGGTGGGCTCTACGACGCTGCTATAACGCAAAGCAACGACATAATGCCAACTTCAACCGCCTTACGTGCTTGTGGGTCCATGCCCCCCGCTTGTTTCTACCCTCCCCGCCTCGCCTACCTCCATCACGCCGTTCGGATCCTCCGCGACTTAATTTTTTTTTCCCGCCAAAGATTTTCCGCACGAAAGCACGCTAAACATTAGTGTGGCGGGAGGTGCCTCGTCGCTGCAAGGTATGAAACGGCGAGGCACGGGTTAAATCGCGATATTCCATACTTGTCAAAATTTGTGGCACTTTCACCGTAATTTTATCGGGAACGAGATGGCACCGGACGGCCCATGCATGGGGACGCGAGCTGATCCAGCGGCTCCCGATCCGCCTGAAGCCCTCATTAGAGAGGAAGGGCCGCCACCGCACGCAGGTGGGTCGGGCTCGACGACGATTATAGCATGCACGCTTTTTTGCCGAAGGCCTACACGCACGGCAACACATGTTTGCCATATATCGATGTCCTTGCCGCCCGTCCTGTCACACCCTCACGGGCTGAAATTTTGTTTTCCGCCCGAGATTTGGTGCCGCAGACGCTCTTTGTTTTGACTCCTGAATTTTGTATTTTGTCGGGAGACGCCTGGCGATGGTGAGCAATAACACACCCTGTTTTGGCATGACGGTGGAATTTTCCCGCCTAAAATGGCGTAAAAGCGATCATGAGGGCGTAGTGTCCCAAAGCGCCGGACGAAAGCAAAAAGGTGTAGGCACGATGGCTTTTTTTTTTTGGGGTGGCTCCAAAAGGCACGGGCGGTAAGGCGATGACTATGGCTCCAACTTGATGTGCTGGAAATGCCGTGAGGGCTAGCATGATACAATATGTCAAAAATATTGTAAGGATGGACTACATCACTCAGATAGGAAATTAAGAATGTTTGAACAATATGTTATACAATGATTATTTCAAAATGCAATCTTTTAATTAATAGTTTCTAGAAGTATAACCATTACTAACAAGAAATAAGGCAACGCAAATTGACGGTTAACCCCGCTTAGTTCCATTTTTACAAAGATCACACCCTTTTGTATTTTTAGTCGGTAGACGCCATGTATGATGGCAAGCAATAACACACCGAACTTTGGTTAGACGCCAAGAAATTTTCCCCTACCAAAATGGCGTAAAAGTGACCATACGCGCAAGTGTCCCAAAACGCCTGAGAGGAGTAAAACGGTGTAGGCACGATCACGGATTTTGGTGGTTCCGATTCGGATGGTGTCAAAAATAGCTAGGTGGAAAACATGCATTATTTTTGTCACGACAACGAGGGTAGCTCTGAGGGCTACGAACGGGTCATATCCTCACAATTTCGTTCCTTCTTGGCCTGTGAGTACTGACCGTGTGGGCTCAAGACGACGCTATAACGCACAACGACACAATGCCAACTTCAACCGCCCACGTGGCTTAGGGTCCATGCCCCCCGCTTGTTCTACCCCTCCCTACCGCTTCGCCACCTCCATCACGCCGTCCCGATCCTCCGCGACCTAATTTTTTTTTTCCGCCAAAGATTTTCCGCACGAAGTACGCTAAACATTAGTGTGGCGGGAGTGCCCTCGCGCCTCAAGGTATGAAAACGCGAGGCACGGTTAAATCGCGATATTCCATACTTGTCAAAATTTGTGGCACTTTCACCGAATTTTATCGGGAACGAGGATGGCACTGGGACGGCCGCAGCATGGGGACGCGAGCTCGATCAAGCGCGGCTCCCGATCCGCACGAAGCCCCATTAGGAGAGGAAGGGCCGCCACCGCCGCAAGGTGGGTCGGCTCGACGACGATTATAGCATGCACGCCTTTTTGCCTAAGGCTTCATATACGCACGGGCAACATACATGTTTGCTATATCGGCGTCCTTGGTCATTCGTCTCCACACACTTTCACGGGCTGAAATTTTGTTTTCCGCCCGAGATTTGGTGCCACAGACGCTTTTGTTTTGACCTCTGAATTTTGTATTTTTTGTCGGAGACGCCTGTAAGGCGAGGAAGCAATAACACACCCTGTTGGCATGACGGTGGAATTTTCCTTACTAAATGGCGGTAAAAGCGAATCGCGAGGGCGAGTAGTGTCCCAAAGCGCCCGTGACGAGCAAAAAAGGGTGTAGGCACGGATGGCTTTTTTTTTTGGGGGTGGGTTCTAAAAGGCACGGCAGGTATGATGACTATGGCTCCAACTTGATGTGCTGGAAATGCCAAGAGGGCTAGCATGATACAATATGTCAAAAAATATTGTAAGGATGGACTACATCACCAGATAGGAAATTAAGAATGTTTGAACAATATGTTATACAATGATTATTTCAAAATGCAATCTTTTAATTAATAGTTTCTAGAAGTATAACCATTACTAACAAGAAATAAGGCAACGCAAATTGACGGTTAACCCCGCTTAGTTCCAATTTTACAGATCACACCCTTTGTATTTTTAGTCGGGTAGACGCCATGGCGATGGCAAGCAATACACAACCGAACTTTGTTAGATCAAGAAATTTTCCCGCCCAAATGGCGTAAAAAAGTGACCACGCCGGGCGAGTGTCCCAAAACGCCTCGAGGAGTAAACGGTGTAGGCACGATCACGGATTTTGTGGCTCCGGATTCCGGATGGTGTCAAAAATAGCTAGGTGGAAAACATGCATTATTTTTGTCACGGACAACGAGGGTAGCTCGGGAGGGCTACGAACGGGTCATATCTCACAATTTCGGTTCCTTCTGGCTCGTGGAGTACTGGACCGTGTGGGCTTTACAAGACGCGTAATAACGCGGCACAACGACACAATGCTAACTTCAACCGCCTTACGTGCTTGTGGGTCCATGCCCTCGCTTGTTTCTACCCTCTCCCGCTTCTACTTCCATCACGCCGTCCGGATCCTCCGCGACCTATTTTTTTTTTCCCGCCAAAGATTTTCCGCACGAAGTACGCGAAACATTAGTGTATGGAGTGCCTTCGGTCGCGCCAAGGTATGAAAACGCGAGGCACGGGTTAAATCGCGATATTCCATACTTGTCAAAATTTGTGGCACTTTCACCGTAATTTTTATCGGGAACGAATGGCACTGGACGGCTCTGCTGCATGGGGACGCGAAGCTCGATCCAGCGCGGCCCTCGATCCGTCGAAGCCCTCATTAGGAGAGGAAGGGCCACCACAGGGGGTCGGGCTCGACGACGATTATAGCATGCACGCTTTTTTGCTTAAGGCCTACACGCACGGGCAACACATGTTTGCCATATATCGATGTCCTGGCCATTTGGCCTCATGCTGACACTTCACGGCTGAAATTTTGTTTTCCTCGCCCGAGATTTGGTGCCGCGACGCTCTTTTGTTTTGACTTCTGAATTTTGTATTTTTGTGGGAGACGCTTGTATGATGGTGAGAGCTACAACACCCTGTTTTGGCATGACGGTGGAATTTTCCTCGCCAAAATGGCGTAAAAGCGGATCATGAGGGCGAGTGTCCCAAAGCCGCCTTGACTAGCAAAAAAGGTGTGGCACGTATATTTTTTTTTTTTGGGGTGGTCTAAAAGGCACGCGGCGATAGACTATATTCCAACTTGATGTATTGAAATGCAAGAGGTTGAAAAAGGATACAATATGTCAAAAATATTGTAAGGATGGACTACATCACTCAGAGAGAAATTAAGAATGTTTGAACAATATGTTATAAATGATTATTTCAAAATGCAATCTTAATTAATAGTTTTAGAAGTATAACCATTACTAACAAGAAATAAGGCAACGAAATGACGGTTAACCCCGCTTAGTTCCAATTTTTACAAGATCACACCCTTTTGTATTTTTAGTCGGTAGACGCCTATGGCGATGGCAAGCAATAACACACCGAACTTTGGTTAGACGCAAGAAATTTTCCCGCCAAAATGGCGTAAAAGTGACCACGCCGGCGAAGTGTCCAAAACGCCTTGAGGAGTAAACGGTGTAGGCACGATCACGGATTTTGTGGTCGATTCGGATGGTGTCAAAATAGCTAGGTGGAAAACATGCATTATTTTTGTCACGACAACGAGGGTAGCCTCGGAGGGCTACGAACGGGTCATATCCTCACAATTTCGGTTCCTTCTGGCTCGTGAGTACTCGGACCGGTGGGGCTCGCGACGCTTATAACGCGTACAACGACACAATGCCAACTTCAACCGCCTTCACGGCTTGTGGGTCCATGCCCCCCGCTTGTTTCTACCCTCCCGCCTCGCTTACCTCCATCACGCCGTCCGGATCCTCCGCGATACTTAATTTTTTTCCCGCCAAAGATTTTCCGCACGAAGTACGCTAAAC
>JAHHZJ010005771.1:0-14343 GCA_021437245.1 Aegilops speltoides | reverse complement strand
AGACAATATGCGCCGGACTCGTCCTTAAGCCCTGTTCGGGTAGAGGAGTCCTAACTGGGGTGTCCGAATAACTAATTCATTGTCCGGACTCCAAGACTATGAAGATACACGATTGAAGACTTCCCGTGTCCGGATGGGACTTTCTCATGCGGAAGGCAAGCTTGGCGACACGGATATGTGGATCTCCTACCATTGTAACCGACTGTAACCCTAGCCCTCTCCGTGTCTATATAAACAGGAGGGTTTTAGTCCATAGGACACATAACAATCATACCGAGGCTAGCTTCTGGTTTTAGCCTCCTTGATCTCGTGGTAGATCTACTCTTGTACTACCCATATCATCAATATCAATCAAGCGAGTAGGGTTTTACCTCCATCCAGAGGGCCCAACCTGTAAAACATCGTGTCCCTTGTCTCCTGTTACCATCCGCCTAGACGCATAGTTCGGGACCCCTACCCGAGATCCGCCGGTTTTGACACCCACACCTCTTTTGAAGCATGCCCGATAGAACAAAATTTCATAGAATTTCTTGTTTCAATTGTTATTTTTTGTCATGTAATTCCTCTAGTCTTTTGTTGTGTGCGTGATATAAAAACAGTACATCTCTTATATATGTGAAATACTTTCTATTAGTAATAATAATACTGAAAAATGCATCTCTTCTAGTGGTGACTATACTAAAAATGGTGTTCATGTACCTAATGAAAATATCTAGTGCATGTACTACATATCGTCTCAGATAATAATCAAGTATGGGCACCATGGTCGCAAGGTCATAAGCAATTTATATCCAAGACTAGACGGATGGATACCTTGGATCTCAGCCGATGGAAAACTTACTGCATACTGCAAACCTCGGGCGCCGGCACAACAAACTGTGTCCACAACATATAAGGGACCAAGTATCATGTTACCACAAATACACGCTCTAAATAGTAGTTTTCCTTCATATGGGTTTCTAACTTTAGTTTTAAGTTTCTAAATCAGTTCACAGATATACTTAATGATTTATTAGTATGTCAGCTAGCCCATGTAGTTGCAGGTTGATAATTTGTCCCATTTGAAGACTGAATAGTACGGAGGATCTCCACCTGCTGCTCTGCTGCTGCTTGAGGGCCTTGCGGAGGATCTTGGCACTGATGGAGGAGGGCACGAACTCCTTCTCCTCGCCTGGTGGCGCTTGGCGCCGAGCGACGACGCTTCCGGCCGGCCACTGCTGCTCGGTGTCGGCGCCGAGCGGCTGCCCTTGGGCTGCTTCTTGAGGACTTGTGCTTTGCGGTCATGGCCGCAGGCTCGGCCTCGGTGGTTGTCTGCGGGTAGGAGGCGGGCGGCGGGGGACGGAGGTGGGAGGGAGACGGCGGCCAGAGTAAAACCCTAGAGGAGGAAGGAGGATGGCGGATTGGCGGGTTTTGTTTCTGTAGACTTGTGGACTTGTGGAGGCCTCGCTCGTCATTGCTGGGCCTGCTAGTTTCTTCTCCTTGCTTAAGGGGCCGGCCTATCATGTCATACTCAGGAGGCTGGCAGAACAATGCCTCAGATTTTTTTGAATGATTTGATGATTGCTCGAACAATGCATCAGTTAATGGTGCTATTTTTGAAAAGGGAAAATAGAATACAGAGGTACAGTCCGCCAATCCATGAGCGTGTTAAGATCATATTTCATTTACTGGTTATAGTTGCTTTTAGCTAATTGAAGTTTGGCATCAGCAATCTTTGCCATCCGAGTATATTTTATCTTGGAAGTCAGTAAATTCCAATGAGTCATTAGTTGATAAAAGTGATAGACAAAACTGGGAGAAGCTCATCCACTATATATGCTTTATTCCGTCAGTTCACATTGTAAAAAAGGGTACTTAGGATTTCTTATTGTCTTGATTGAAATGATGTTTTTATATCCCTGACACTTCTATAAATCCAATTTCGGTGTTTATCCAAAATGAAAACAAATGATTGCTTGTTATGCCTCAAATATAATGAACATTCAGATATATGCAAGTAGCCTTCGTCATGTAAGTGCCTTATTTTTGAAAAATGTAATTGAGCATTTGAGTCAATCTATATTATCTAGGTAGATGACTAGGATCTCTAGAAGTGCCAACTAGAAAACAAACCAACATTATGAGAGAAAAGGTCTACTTATTATTTTCAACTAGAAAAATATGACTAATAAGGCAGATTCCTTCAAATATTCCAAATACTCTGACGATTTTTTTATTAATCCAATAGTCCCAACATCAATCACTATGGATCGGTAGGTTTCTAACTTGAGGGTCATTGTGATCCATTTTTGGTTTTGGGCCTCGTGATGCCATGCCACGATAGGTCTCCAAATATGAAATTCGCTGTCACACAAAGAGGTTATTCACTAGATTCAGTGAAAGATGGTGAGCAAGTGTCATCCCAACTGAATAAATTCTGTTGTCATTACATGAATCTGCAACCAAAAGACATGTCACACCTCTTCTGAAGCATGCATGATAAAACAAAATTTCATATAATTTCTTCTTTCAAAAGTTAATTGTTTGCCATGTAGTTCCTCTAGCCGTTTGTTTGTTTGTGCGTCATATCAAACAGTCCATCTCTTATATATGTGAAAACTTTCTATTAGTAATAATACTAAAAATGGATCTCTTCCAAGTGGTAACTATACTAAAAATTTGCATTCATGTACCCAGTGAAAATATATAGTGCAAGTAGTACATATCAGCCTTCAGATATCAATCAAGTATTGGCACCTGGTCGCGAGGTAATAAGCAATTTATATCCAAGGCTACGAGATGGATACCTTGGATCTCAGCCGATGGAAAAGTTACTGCATATTGCAAACCCTGCGCTCGGGCACAACAAACTGTGTCCACAACAGTTAAGGATACGTATCACGTAACAACAAATACACGTTCTAAATACTAGTTTTCCGTCATATGGTGTTCTAAGTTTTAGTTTTAAGTTTCTAAATATGTTCACAAATAATTTAATGATTTATAGTATGTCACTACCCCATGCAGATGCATCGGATGATAACTAGTGCCATTCTAAGACTAAATAGCACTACAGTACCGCCATGGATGTAGTGAACTATGCATTTATTTTAGGCTGATGTGATTGCTACCTCCTAGAGTTGTATGTTGATGGGGTAAACACCCACAAGAGATTTTGGTATAGATAATATAGTATTGAGCGCATGCCTTTCGCACATATAATTTCAAGTACATAAAATATAATACAGTTGTAGGTTAAACCAAAATTAGAAATCTCTCCGATAATAATAGTACAAAGCCCTTGATTATAGTATAATAGTTACATCTCTCTCCGGGCACATATGAACCTTAAAATAAACATAAATTTACTTGTCTAAAATCTAGATACAAAGGTGACACAATGGATCAACCTTCTAGCATGCTTGCCATGGTAAACTACATGTAAAAGATGATTTAACTTGACATAGAGTCCATCACAGATTTGATGTCATTAGTGATATTCTTGGCATCTGTTGCAATACCAGCTAATCCTCTCCTCGCCAACCCAACACAGTAGAGCCCATTTTCACCTTTCCAATGATTCGGATATTTTTGGATGGGCAGTTCGTTGCCATTTAACATGCTCTCACCATTCTGGATTAAAAACACATAGACCTTGTTAGCAGATTTAATAATGGTTACACCAAGAAAACAAACTCAGACATGTTCAAACACAAGCTATATTACCTTGAGCCACATATTTGACGTGCTTATTTATCCAGTTGCAAACACAATTGCATCAAATGACATTCTTTTACTGCATTGAAATTTAACTATGTTGCCCTTGATCTTACTAATGCTCCCTTGAACCTTTAGGAGATAAAAATACATTGATAACTTGGCATAATAAATCAACATATGTTATAAATTTGTGTCATGTCAAGGATATACTTACTTTGATGATGCCTTTTTTGATCAATCCAACAGTCCCAACATCAATTACTGCAGATCGGCCGGTTTCTGATTTGAGGGTCATTGGACCCATTTTTGGCCTTGTGATGCCATGCCGTGACAGCTCTCCAAATATTAAATACGCTGCCATCACAAGGAGTTTATCCACTAGATTCAATGGAAGACGGTGAGCAAGTGTCATCCCCAAACGAATTAATTCCTTTGTCATTACATGAATCTGCAACAACAAAACATGTCACACCTCTTTGAAGTATGCATGATAAATAAATTTTCATAGAATTTCTTCTTTCAAGAAATAAATTTTTGTCATGTGGTTCCTCTAGTCTATTAGTTGTTTGTGTGTGATATAAAACAGTCCATCTCTTTTTCTATGGAAATACTTCCTATTAGTAAAACACTAAAATTGCATCTCTTCTATTAATAACTATACTAAGAATTTATGCTCATGCACCCAGTGAAATATATAGTGCACGACGCACGGGCTTCAGATAACAATCGATGTGTTGGCACCATGGGTCGCAAGGTCATAAGCAATTTCCATCCCGGAGTTGCCAGATCCAATGACCAATACATTCTTGCCAGAGTAGCTCTTGCCTGACTTGTAACTTGAGGAGTGGATAACATCACCTGGAAAGTTTTCCAGTCCAAAGAACATTGAATATTCTTCCACTATTCTCACCACTTGCCACAACAAGAAAATTCACGAGAACTTGACTGTGGTGCACTTTGACTTGTACTTTGCCACAATGGACCAACATTTTCATCATTGTCATATGTGGATGACTCTGTGTGATACTTTGGTTGAATGTTGAAAGTTGAAACGCCAACATAGTCATCCAAGTACTTCACAAACAAGGTTTTTGGTATGTATGTTGGTGCATCTACAGGGTATGACATGTGTGGCAACTCACGTAACTCCTTTGCAGATGCATCTTGAGGCGATCATACGTGGTTGCGCCAAAGTGACGCCACAGCTCCAAGGCCGACGATGGCATAAGGAATTGAGAATTGGCTAAGGCATGCTGCGCTATGAGGCTCTGCTGGCCCAGCACCAACAATCAACACTGTAACACCCTCCATTTCAAAGAGAAGACTTGGCAAAGTTGTGGGATAAGTTCGGTGGTAGTCCAAGTGCTTGTGTGTTTGCTCGATGAACTTTGGATGACATGCTCGTGTATGGGGGCATATATATACTGGAATCCTTCATGGGCCAATCTGTTTTATGGATTGAGGGATGAAAAAGGTAAATATTTATTGAGGCCTAATCATAGTGTGTAGGAGTATTTCCATCTAAAAATGGATCCGTTGTTGGTTGTGAAAGCGTGTACTGATAGAAAATAGGTAGGAAACACACCGTTGTTCGATTGTTGGTATTGGAAACTTATCGACCATCTTTTTTATGTGTAGATTAAAGATTCTTCATGTTTATTTCCTTTCACATCGTCACCAATGACAATTACTGCTCTAATAATATTCAAGTGTTTCTTCCGCTTTGTATACGATATAGGATATGATACGGATAAGTGCGATTTCCAAACACACATTTATAGGCAAAGTCCTATTTCATTTTCTCTAGTTAATATAATGTGGATGACAAAAGGAAACAATCATCTCAGAAGGATTTGTTACCAACCATGTTAAGCGGTTTTGTCGGCTAGTTCTGCCTCCGGTTCAGTTGTAAGACGGTCAGTTTTGGTTTTGCCTCCGGTTGAGTTGACGACCATTGCCATACCTTTGGTGTCAACACATCGAGCCGTTCGATGTTGTGAACAACAAAAGTGGAACTTTCGTTCAAATATTTGAAACCATTTTTTTAAATATAAATTTGTTTCAATACTGAACACTCGTTTAATGTGAGGCCATATTTCAACTTTGGTATATTCATACTGTCCTATGCCTGAACATCAAATTGAACGCTCATTGTATTTTTAACTCTACACACCAGAGTGTGGATATATTTTGTTAAAAAGATAATAAACCAATTTACTAAATATCGAAATTGTCAATCATGTCTCGATGGTTTTGCAAACTTGTCTCGGTTCCAAACGAGCACACTATTAATCACAATTGTACGCAACTTCCATGCAAAACTGAACTGAGAAGTGGAGCACGTACAGTTCATTTGATTTTGATTTGCCTAATGAATAATCCACTACCTTCGTGACTTACATTTAGCATGGCGCAAACTGCAGACTGAACCTATCAAACATATGATTACATTCGATTTACAACCGCCGAGTCCAAATGATTTCAACATCTACCGACTACCACTCGCCTCCTGCAGTTGGATATTCTAAAGACTTGTCTGCTGGGTAGGTATATTCAGGCCTTCCTCACATGAAGGAGCATGTGGTACGATAAGTAGATCTTCTTCTTTCTAGATGGTCACTTCCTTGGATCATTTTGCTCATGGAGGAACTCCCGATTTCTCGTGGAACTCCCCACTAACTATCAGCCGCATCTTCTTCGGCCCTCCCACAACAAGTAATTATCCCTTGCGTGGTCACAACATTGTTCAAACATGTCCTGCAAATAAGCGGCACCCAGATGTAAGTATAGTGGTAATCGACTACTAGAGTACAGGTTTTGAAATGTGTCCAAGCACCGCCCATCCGCAAGGAGCTGGAAGGGTTTGATGGGTGAAGGGTTTATTAATCCAATGCCAACTCAATCGCTAGGGTCAGTTGGTTTCTAACTTGAGGGTCATTCGACCATTTTGGTTTTGGGCCTTGTGACGCCATATGCCTCGATCGATCTCAAATATGACATTCGCCGCACACAAAGAGGTCACCCA
Organism: Aegilops speltoides; assembly: GCA_021437245.1. Lineage (NCBI taxonomy): Eukaryota > Viridiplantae > Streptophyta > Magnoliopsida > Poales > Poaceae > Aegilops > Aegilops speltoides. Next base: position 7,619 of record JAHHZJ010005771.1, on the reverse strand, counting down.
CTAGATTTAGTGAAAGAAAGTGATGAGGTGTCATACTAACTAAATTAATTCTCTTTTCATCACATGAATCTGCAACCAAAAGACATGTCACGCCACTTTTGAAGCATGCCCGATAGAAGAAAATTTCATAGAATTTCTTCTTTAAGTTTATTTTTTTGTCATGTAGTTCCTCTAGAATTTTATTGTTTGTGCATGATATAAAACAGTCCATCTCTTATATATGTGAAATACTTTGTATTAGTAATAATACTACTGAAAATGCATCTCTTCTAGTGGTGACTATAATAAAAATGGTGTTCATTTATGAGGAGTCTGACTAGGGGTGTCCGGACAGCCGGATATCATCGTCCCGGACTCCAAGACTACGAAGATAAAGATTGAGGACTCGTCTCCGTGTCCGGATGGGACTTTCTGGCGTGGAAGGCAAGCTATGATACGGATATGTAGATCTCCTACCATTGTAACCGACTTGTAACCCTAGCCCTCCCGTGTCTATATAAACCGGAGGGTTTTAGTCCGAGGGACATAACATACATTACAACAATCATACCATAGGCTAGCTTCTAGGGTTTAGCCTCCTTGATCTCGGTAGATCCACTCTTGCACTACCCATATCATCAATATTAATCAAGCAGGATGTAGGGTTTCACCTCCATCAAGAGGGCCCGAACCGGTAAAACATCGTGTCCCTTGTCTCCGTTACCATCCGCCTAGACGCACGCTTCGGGACCCTACCCGAGATCCGCCGGTTTTGACACCGACATTGGTGCTTTCATTGAGAGTTCCTCCGGTCGCACCAATAGGCTCGATGGCTTCTTCAATCAACAACGGCGCCGCCCGTGGTGAGACTTTTCTCCCGGACAGATCTTCAGATTCGGGCGGCTTCAGACGGCCAATTCACTTGGCCATCCGGAGCGATCGAAGCTACGCTGGCCGCAGTCAGATTTGAAGCCTAAACTTCACGGCGGACATCCGTGGAGACTTGATCTTCGGCGAATCCGATCCATAGCCGAGCGCCTTACACGCCGCGATGGGCACGATCTAGCTCGCCCGGACAATGCCTTGAGGTCGCGACATGAATCCGTCCGACCTATAGTACGGAGCCGATCGCACAGACGAGGACGGTGGCTGAGACCTCCTCGAGCTGCGCCTTCCACGGCGATAGAGCCGAACACGACCTTGTCCCCAGAAGCTCGTGACTCGAGATGCCGACTCCTGCCGGATCAACCTCTCGCCCTCGCTAATCGAATCCGATACGCCAATCATGGAGTTCACCACCGCGACATCTTTAGCACTCGCCTTTGGCGACATCTAAATTCGCTAAAACATCTCTCGCTATTCGAGAGCCCGGCCGGATTATGGCCAGATGGTTGGGATGCAGACGACGAAGAAATTCAAAGCCCACCCACCACCCACTTTGTAGCCATCCGATTTATCTAACCGACATGTTAGACTACGACCAAGACATCGACGGTATGGACGATGATGCCGAGACGATCAAGAACCAGCGCCACAGAGCACCGGAGGGCCACCGAACTCATGATGTATATATGGTGGATACCCTAAAGGAAGCGATAATGAGGACCAACGGGCGCTGCAAAGGATAATTCCGCCGATAAACAACCAAAACGGCGACGCAGACGCCGCTTAAGTCCCGCCGACAACAATAGGCCCTAATAACCCAGCAACAGAAAGGGCAAACCAAAGGATTATTAACATGCAGCCAAGCAACCGTCCAACAGGATTAATCGGATAATCAATCCATGCCCGCGAAACCAATAATCCAGACGACTCACGGACACACCACCGAGAATAAGAGCCTTCAGAAACACTCGCTCACATGCAAGAAGTCTCAAGAAGGAAAACGAAGCTCAAACAGCGGAAGACATACTTAGAATGAGGTGGAGCAAAGTGCTCAAAACCGCAGACAAATACGGCAATGGCCATCAATCAAAGAGCTACCCGGCACAAGCTCTGCAGACTTGACGAGGAGGCCATAGAGCCCCACAATAAAGAACAAAGAGACCACCTGGCCGGATAGACGCCGATGATAGGCCAAAATTCATAAGGCGCCGCACAACGCCGACTCATGATCCTAGGAAAACAGATGGCCCAGCCAGGTCCATTTACGGGCCAAAAAGAGGGCCCCAAGCATCACAACACGCCAAGTGTTCAAGACAGACACACACAAATAAGGGCCAAGACACCCACTATGTTTCACCGATGAGGTGTTAGATCATGAATTTCCAGCAGTGTTCAAACCCATAAACATAGAGGCATACGACGGAACAATGACTCGACTCGGATAGAGGATTACATACTACATACATATGGCTAGAGGAGATGATCTCGACGCCATAAAATATCTACCCTCAAGCTCAAAGGGCCAGTCGCATGCTCAAAAGCCTCCTTAAAACATCTGGAAGTTGGGAAGAGCTCGAGGACACGCTTAGAGCAATTTCAAGGGACTTATGTCCGCTTCTGCGGATGCAGTTATCTAAGTCATATAACTCAACAGCCCGAGAGTCACTCAGAAGTTTTGGAACAGGTTCTTACCAAAAGAACCAAATAGTCGATCTGTCCATGTGGAAGCCCTAGCAGCTTAACACAACGCCTCGCCAAGAGAAGCGAGGACAATGGCGCTAACAAGCCTCTTGACCCGATTTTATGCTGGAAGATAGCTGGCTAGCAAGATGCAGCACCAACACCCAAGTACATCCGAGATCGAGATGGAACAGAAATCACGGCAGAAAAGATCAATGCCGAATAAAGAGAAAAGCCCAAAGAACACGGCGTTAACGCCGATTCAAAAGCTCACGGCCAAACAGCAAAACACGCCTCTAAGGACAACAAGGACGAGCTATCCAACTTAAACAAAATTTTGGATCGGATATGTCAAATCCACAAGACTTTCGAAGGCCCGCAAACCACACGCACCGAGATTGTTGGTTTTCAAACAGTCCGCCGACTCAAAGCTCGAACACAAGGGGCTTCACGCCCAAGCGAGGACGACGACGAACCCCACCAGCAGGGCACCGAAAACAAAAGACTTTCCACAAGAAGTCAAAGCAGAAACTCACTTCATGTGATAATACGGAATAACAATGCGCACCCGCTAAGATGGTTCTCGACGGTCCACCCCACGAACCTCGAGATTGATGTCAAACCAATATCTTTCGACCACCGGATTATTCCGTATGTTCAAATGCAGGATGGACTGCTCGATATTGATCCTATAATCGACGGACTACAATTTACACTAGTCCCGATGGACGGCGGCAGCGATTTGAACCTGCTATATCCAACACAATCCGCAAGTTGGGGATAGACCTTACTAAAATTCACATAGCCGCACTTCCTTTAAAGGAGTGACGCCAGGCCCTTACGCCAAGTGCAGTCCTTATTACTAGAAGTTGTGTTCGTCAACGGACAACTTTCGGCGAAAAGCTAATCTTCCATGTCGCCTCATTCAAAAGTAGCTATCAGCACTACTAGACGCAAGCTTTTGTCCGCTTTAACGAATACCACATTACGCTGCTCTTACACTTAAAATGCCCGGTCCACGTGGCATCATTTCATTAAGAGGGTCATCTAAAGACCCGACACGCTAGACGAGTCCGCATAAATAAGCTAGGGCTCCTTTAGCCGCACACCCTTCACAAGGGCTGTGTGTATAAGCATAATGAGCTAATATAGACTACGCTTATTTATTTATTCATACACTTTTTTCACAATTTCCTTTCAAACTAAGTTCTCTTTTACAGATGAACAACATGCATACTCATCCAGATAACGGCAAACGGAGACATAGGCACGACGCGCAGAGGGACCCGTCAAGGATTCTTTTCAGATTAAGACATCGCGTAAACCTTTTTACGTCTCTTGTTGCTATAATCCCCTGGTTTCTATTATAACCAGAGTGGAGCTCGACGCTTTGGCATCGGCCGCAGAGGACCTCGCCAGCATTCGGACATTAGGGCTTAGGGCATTGTTTTGCCCATTATTATAAAGACCGAACACCTTAGGAGTGCTCGCCCTCGAAGTTAGGCCTTATATGCATCAGCTCCGAATCATGTCTTTGGTCAAATGTTGGGTTTGCCCGCCTCGGTTTGCTGCCTTACGCTCAGATATCGCTAACGCGCACAGGAGAACTACTGCGATTGCGCCCGGCCGCTGGGTGAGCACCTCAGAGAGAAAGCCAAAACCGATCATATGATATAGCGGAGACTGGTCAACCACTCGACGACCACCGAATGTTTAGAATTCTCCGCTGACGAAGGACGCTTCGGTCAGTACATAGCGCTCCAATTCGAGAGCACGGTGTTCTCAGGCTATATCGAGTCCCACCGAACTCCAATGGCTAAGTGAAAGTGATAAAGCATTATAGTCTGCTGCCTCGCTTACTACGCTACCACCTCCTTAACGGACCGAGATGTCGGATTATGTGAAAATGCGCTTATTTTTGTAACACCCGCATCTTGTGAGTGGGGTAGTCAAGACTGCCATCTTTCAAGTTATACACACGATACATAAACGGCAGATAGGAGATATTTCAATACTTGAACACACAAGTATAAAAAGCGATTACATCATAACCATTGTTTTACAAAATAAAACGCTCATTTGAACGTGACATTTTCGAAAGCATCGACTTTATTACACGAGCACCACGCAGAACTTCTCCAAAATAGTGCTCGGGTAACCGCCGTCTCAACCTCGGGTTGCAACAGCGGTGGCATCCATCTCGTCCAATGTGTCTTCACACGGGCAAGGGCCATCCGCGACCCTCTATGTAGGCCGACCGCTTCATCAACTTGAGATGTGGCACCGCACCAAGAAATTGCTGCAATAAGCCAAAATAGCTGCCGCCTTGGGCCCCTCCAGCTAGACATGAGTCACGATATCCGTCATGGCAAGTCCGGACAACCTATTCAGCTCAGCCCATTCGCCAACCGATCGGTCACCGGAAGTGAGCGATCCGGACTACGGAATTGAGACCAAAACAGCTCTTCTCGTCTTGTGATCCTTCGACTTGAAGAGCACAACGGCATCCGCCGACTCGCCGCTAAGTCCATATATGGATCCTCCGACTCACAATGGCCAAGCTAGGCATACTTTGATCCGTAAACTCATGGCAGCAGTAAAAGGCTTGCCACCACAATGTCTCCACCGGCGCAGCCCTCCTTTATAGCCCGTGATGAATAGGCATCCTTGGCTTCGGCGGTGGCCTTCCAGGTCTTCCCCCCGATAGGCGCCCTTTTCAAGAGCCTCATTGCGGTCGGTAGCATCCTTCAATTTAACGCCACTTCGCCATCTTTTCCGCTTGCAGTAGCCCTTTCGCTTTAACTCCTCGCCTCGAGGCAGCCGATCACCCTTCGGCTTGCTCCTTGGCTTGAGCAAGTTCTGCCAAGGCTCTCCACAGAGCCGCACCATCTGCCTCAAGCATAAATATTGTAAGTGGTGGGCTTTCGCCTTAATAGGTGACCGCGGAGACACAATTTACCTTGCGACTGTCAAGTCACTTGTTGACTAGCGTGATGTCCGATCCGCAACATCGAGTCCGATGACATTCAGCAACTCCATCGGTCCGCTAGCCCTCGACTATCCGCCACCTGCATAGGAAAGGTGACACCAATACCGATTTTGATCCTCGACCGCCGCTTCGACAACCTACCGAGTCTCAGGGCTACTATCTATAAAGACTTTCATGTGCAAACTCCAAAAGGTGCGCCATTTTTACGACTCAAACCCCGCCAACAAACTCCCGACGGCATTATGCAATCCGCTGGGCGGAGGAAATCTTCCAATCACCATGCTCATCAATGCACGGTGATCTTCTAAGATGGACGCTCTCAGCGTTCTTCAGCTCCCTACCGAACACTAGTCGGCGCCAACTCTTCGCTCGCTGCTCGTGGATACCTCCGAGATTACTTGGCTCGTTCCCTATTCGACGGCAAGAGCAGACGGAGGCGCCTCGCTTCCATCATCTCCGACAAAGATCCTCAAGACGAGCTCATCCGAGAAGGTCGCAGATCCGAACTACATGGTAAAATTTCGTTATCCTCGAAGCACAAATAGGATGTTTCTATTAATGAACTTCCTTTTCTACTCACGCTCACTGGAGGGCTGATTCTTTAGAGAAGATTGTGCGGCCGACCTCCCCGGACGCAGGACCCTCCGTGAAGATTTCTTCCCCTTAGGGCTTTGGCCTCCGGCTTGGAGGCGGTCCCCCGAGGAGGATTCTGATCCCCTTCTTCAAGCGCCTTAGCAGGCGGTCCTCTATTTTCCTCTCGCTTTTTCCGAGGCGCAACCTCCAACATTCTCGACCAGCACGGCTCTCTGGTCTCCGAGGGCGGCCGACATCAGACGCTTTGCTTGCTTATCCACTTGTGTTGCAGGATAACGGGTTAAAAGGCTAATTGTAGAAAAGCAAACAAATGGTACGTCCAACACCGGCTACTTACTTGAGTATTCGGCATTGCAGCTTAGGCCTGCATCTCGGTCAATTCCAACACGCCACCGCGGTCCAAGAACAACTTGTACATCTCCATGGGTGTCGATCCATAAAGTGTTGGAGAATCTGTGGTCCCTCCGGATTAAACTCCCATAGCCGAGAGGACGGCGTTGGGGCGAGACGCCTTAATCAGATAACCGCATCACCACGACCAGATCGATCTCCCTCACCGAGGTCTCGAATCCTGCAATAGGGGCACGCCCTTTGACGGCCCCCGCTGAGCTCCTTGTTGACCCACGACATCAACCGCCGAGGAGGTCCCGGCGGAATATGGGCGGCGGCCGCCGCCGCCTTGAGCGGTGATTAGAACCACCTGCCACAAGCCGAGCTCCTCTTGAAGGAGCCTCGCCATGGGGCATCGGCCCTCGCTATGGCCGCCCCACCGCATCGCTTGACGCCCCCAATCATCTTCGCCCATTGAAGGTTTCAGCCACAGGCCGTGGGGACGGAGGAAGGCTCGCAGACGATGATAAATGCGAAAATATGGAGGATGGACTCCAGACCAAGTCATGGAAATACAGCCGTAGTAGAACATGAGCCCTTCATGAAAGGATCCGCCGGAAGCCTAAACCCGACGGAGGGGATACAAAGACGATATACCGCCGGCTCGGGGGGATGGCCTGCTTCGCGGCAGCGTGCGAAATCTTGTAGGATGTACTTGGCTTCTCGCAACTTTAGCACGCCTTCCTCCGTGACGAGGAGGGCATCCACCGCCCCAAGGTCGGAGCGACATTGTTAAGGTCCGAGGCGCAACTGGGGCTCGGGTGTTGGAACTTGGAGCAAAGAGAGGATTCGATGGAAGATTGAAGAAAAGAAACGAGCCTTGGTCCTATTATAAAGAGGAGAATATCAAGAGCCGCTCCGGACCGTCGACTCCCATTAGAGGATGGCACGGCGCGGTTGGGTTACCACGTCCGTATTGATGAGAATCGGAATAAGGGAACACGATCTCGCTTCGACAAGACGTGCTAACGAAACCGCGCTAAACGCATGAGGTGGTATGATAAAAATGATTCAAGTAAAAGCTAGGTAGTGGGTGACGCCGCCCGCCGCCAGATTGAACTTGTACAATTATTCTCTACTGGAATGTGGAACTTATTTTAAG
>JAHHZJ010005769.1:0-13274 GCA_021437245.1 Aegilops speltoides | reverse complement strand
GTACATGTCCCCCTACAAGTGTGCAAGATTTTAGATTTTTTTTGGCTACCACAAGCACACATGAGAGAAAAGCAAGATGTGCTACATGCAGCTTGGCTATATGCATCGAAAGGATGAGGATAAGAGAGTGATGATGCATATGTGCATGGTGATTTTTGCAAACAAGTATTCACAAGCAAGTCACCATCATGCACATTCTGAAGATGCATATACTTACCTTGAGGTTCCTTGGCATTGTACCAAGAAATAAGCTTGAGAAAACAAGGTTAGATAACACAAGAGTATTCCTTCAACCAACAGCAAGAACATCAAGAGAACCAAGCCGGATTACATGTATAAAGAGTGTCTCATGTTGAGCACTAGCTTGAATCAGCAACATGTCTCCCAAGACTAAAAGATTTTCAATGAGCTCGAGAATTTTGCTTTTCATAAGATACCAAATGTGTTTTTCAAGATACCAATTGTGAGAGTAAGAGAAGCAAAAATCAAAAGAATAATGCCAAATGTAGTATCCAATATGGATATGGCAAAGCTTTGATGTGATCCTCTCCTTAAGGTAAGATTGTTTTCTTCCTTAAAGTTTCTTTTTCCCTTATCCTCCAATCTCCCTTAAGCTCCCCTAAATCTTCTCCCTTGACATCAAGTGCCGAAAAGGACAGAAACCAGAAGGGGAAAATGGAAGGAAAGAAGTGGATCCTTAAGAATCACAACTGAGCAAAGCAAGTATTCAAAGGAAATCATTTTAGGTAAGCTGCAGAAGATGATATCCAGGTGAATATAAATCGGTGGCACCGTGTTATGGATCGGTGGTCCGAAAGTCGAGACTTAGGCAGATCCTTTTCGTCGATCAAGTGATTGAATCGGTGACGCGAGTTTAATTCCAAGGAAATCCAAATAATTCAGCTCACTTTGCAAGGAATGTTTCAAAAGATTTGCAATGAATTTGTAAATGATTTTGGAATTGATCGAGCCAAAAAGGTATACACAAGAACGAAGAAATAGAAATAAAAAGATTGCTAGATGAAGTTTTTTTAAATAAGCAAGAAAACTCAATGAGAAAGAAAACTCCAAAACATATGTACTTCATCTAGACAGGGTCGGCGACTAGGTCACCTTATGTTTGAGTATATTGACTTAGGAGTCAAATGAGAACATTTGATCATAGGTCATACTCATCGCTTAAGCTCAAAATGGGGTTGCCATTTTTCGATTAACATTTGATGTGATCACATCTTTTGAAGCTGCTTGTACTCATGACTTTGAGCAAAGCTTCTTCAAGATGTGAAAGACATACCTTGGGCTTGTTGTTGTCAGACTCATGTAGGTGAACTTGATGTTGATGCTCATAGAATGTGAAGTTGGAGCACCATTTCCAATTGTATAGTTCATCTTCCTACATGGGTTAGGGCAAGGAAATACTCAAGAATATCCAAGATGACATGAGTGAAGTACTAGAAGTATATGGTGTCAAAAGGATATGTGGAATTTTGTTCCTTGAACTCAACATCCCAAAGAGCTAGATACTTGGTCAATGACAAGATTACTCTTGATTTGAGTGTGTGATAATCTTGTTGAATGTAGACCATCCAAGTACGCAAGGAGTTAGATGCAATAAGGGGCAATGTGTCCAAGACATATGATCATCATCATAAGAGAAATATCAAGGATTAGTCAATTAGGCTCATGCCTTGCATGCACCAATGGAGTTTTCACCCAAGTTTGAAGCATCAATGATGTTCAACTCACTCCTTAACAAAACACTTTCTCATCAAGTGGTTTTGTGAAGATATTCGCAAGCGTTTGTCAGATTTAACATGCTTAAGATCAATGTCACCCTTAGCAATGTGATCATGAATAAAATGGTGACAACTTCAATGTGTTTCGTGGAGAGTGTTGCACGGATTGTGTCCAATCTTAATCGCACTCTCATTGTCACAAAGCAAAGGAACATGTCTCGCTGTATCCCATAATCTTTAAGCGTTTGTGTCATCCATAGCAATCAAGCACAACACAACCAGCAGCAATATATTCTTCGGCAGAGATAATGATACAATTTTGTTTCTTGGATGACCAAGATACAGGGATCGACGAGAAATTGACACGCACTAAGTTGACTTTTTCAACCTTGTCTCCGCATAGTCCGAATCGAATAGCCAACAAGATCGAAAAGGCCCTCTTAGGATACCAAATGCCAAAGTTAGGTGTGTATCAAATATCTCACAATTCTTTTAACAGCTTTAAGATGACATTCTTTAGGAGCAGCTTGATATCGAGCACACATGCATACACTCAACATTATGTCGACGAGAAGCACGAGATATAGTAGAGAACCAATCATGGATCGATAAACCTTTTGATCAAAGGTTCTCCATCTTTAGTCAAGTCATTATGTCCACTAGTAGCCATGGGTGTTTCATACCTTTGCTCTCTTGCATGTTGAACTTCTTGAAGAGATCCTTAGTGTACTTTGTTTGTGAGACAAAAGTACCTCCTTAGATTGCTTGATTTGCAACCCAAGGAAGAACTTGAGTTCACTCATCATGGACATCTCATACTTCTCCCATAAGCTTTCCAAACTTCTCACTAAAATCAGGGTTAGTTGAACCAAAGATAATATCATCAACATATATTTGGCATACAAATAGTTCACCGTCAACCCTTTTCGTGAATAGCGTTGAGTCTATTTTACCAATCTCAAATCCTTTTTCAAGAAGAAAGCTAGTCAACATTTGTACCAAGCTCTAGGGCTTGTTTAAGACCATAAAGAGCTTTGTGCAACTTGTAAACATGATTAGGCTTTTAGGATTCACAAACCGGAGGTTGTTTCACAAATACTTCCTCCTCAATTTCACCATTTAGGAAAGCACTTTTAATGTCCATTTGATAGAGAGTAATGTCATGGTGGTTGGCATAAGCAAGAAGAATGCTGAATGGACTCAAGTCTAGCAACGGGGCATAGGTCTCACCATAGTCCATACCTTCGACTTGTGTGTAACCTTGTGCTACGAGACGAGCCTTGTTATGGATGACTTGTCCATCTTCATCTTGCTTGTTCCAAACACCCATTTGGTTCCAATGACGTTTGGTCATCATTGGGCTTTCTACCAAAGTCCAAACGTTGTTCCTCTCAAAGTTGTGTAGCTCTTCATGCATAGCGCTCACCCAATCCGGTCTTCAAGCGCTTCTTCTACCTTCATAGGTTCAAGACTAGAGATAAATGAGTAGTGTCACAAAAGTTAGCTAAACGAGTTTTAGAGCGAGTGATTCTCCGAGTCGATGTCATTCATCATTTGTTCCATGGGATGGTCCTTCTTGACTCTTGCTCGAACTCGGATAGCTTTTGTCGTGGTCGAGGCTGAGCTTCCTCATCATCCTCATCTTCTTCTTCATCATTGTTGTTGGTGTTGTCTTGAGGTGGTGGAGAAGGAGGTTGTGGTGGATCTTCTTGTCGCACTTCCTCATCTTGGTGAGTTCCACTTGTGGAGGCCTCCATGTTGCCTTGAGGTTCATCTCTCCGTGAGGTAGGGGGCTCCACATATGTAGATGAGGTACTCTCCTTCACTTCCATGGGACTAATCTTTCCAATGGATAAATCTTGAATGGCTTCAGGGTCCTTGTCTCCTACATCAATAGGCATTTGCTCTACTTATGAGCTATTAGATTCATCAAATTCACGCTCACCGCCTCTTCAACCTTTCGGTGAAATTGTTGTAGACACGGTAGGTGTGGAGTTTGATCCATAACCGAGAAAAAGCCTTCATGAGTTTTAGGAGCAAATTTAGACCGACGATGCTTATCAAGGATATAGCATTTTGAACCAAAGACACGAAAATATCCCACTTGGGGTTTGTTACCGTAAGGAGCTCAGATGAAGTCTTGCCGAGGAGCTTGTGAAGATAAAGTCTCGTTGATAGCATGACAAGTGTCTCGACGGCTTCACCCCGTAAGTGTTTCGTGTCTTGTATTCATCAAGCATCGTTCGCCATCTCAATGAGCTGCTCGTTCTTCCTCTCAACAACTCCATTTTGTTGAGGTGTGTATGTAGTCGAGAACTCATGTAGAATCCCTCCTCATCGAGAAAGGAGTCCACATGGGCGTTTGAACTCCGCTCCATTGTCGCCGAACTTTCTTGATCTTCACCTCAAATTGATTTTGGGCCTTTCTAGCAAAGGTTTTGAAGATTTTCTCAACTCGTGATTTGTCATCAAGGAAAAATACCCACGAATCTGGAAAAATCATCAACAATAACTAGACCAAAGGAGTTACCACCAAGGCTTTTGTAAGCATTGGGACCAAGAGATCCATATGAAGAAGCTCTGCGTCTCCTTGTAGTCATGATGTTCTTCACGGATGACTTCCACCTACTTGTTTTCCTCGCTTGACATGCACTGCAGAGTCTATCTTTGTCAAAGAAAACATCTTTAACACCAAGAATGTGATCACCTTTGATTAGCTTATCTAGATTACGATACCAACATGTCCAAGCCTTCTATGCCAAAGCCAACCTTTAGCAGATTTAGCAATAAAGCAAGTTCTAGGTTGAGTTCTTAGTGAAATCGACAATGTATAAATCACCTCTACGAATACCGGTAAAGACCATGTTATGATTGTCACGACTAAAAACTTGGCAATCTACTTTGGTGAATAGCACATTGAATCCAAAGTCACTAATCTAGACACGAAAGTAAATTGTATCCAAGAGATTCAACAAGCATGACATTTTGAATGAGCTATCATGAGATATGGCCACCTTACCAAGGCCAAGTACTTTACCCTTGGAGTTGTCTCCAAAAGTCACATACTTGCGGACCATCGCTCTTGCAAGCTCTCAAACATGTCTTCATCTCCGGTCATGTGATCGCATCCACTATCAAGAATCCACTCTTTTCCACCGGATATGTAGTCTCTCGATTTGCCATAAGACGAGACTCTTCATGATCTTGTCTAGCTCGGTGTCGAATCGAGTAATCGCCATCATGCTCATGCTCATCATCATATTGACCCATAGATAATTCATCATCAATACCTAGGTCAATTTGACAATGACTTGCATTAGTTTTGTCAAAATGACAATAATCATCGGAATGCAATACAAGAGCATTTCTTATTCAACATTGATAAAACCGATCACCCTTCTTTTCATAAGATCACGGCTCAAAGAAGCATTTATCAAAGTTGGGATCTTTGAGGCTAACATATCAAATTCAACAGTCTTGTATAGAATTTCATCAAGACCTCTCAAAGAGTAGTCCGGATAAAGTTCTTCCAAGAACTTCCACATAGCATGGGCGCACTCAAAGTTTGTGACAAGCTCAAGCAAGTTATCGGGCAAACTCTAATGATAAGATTGACAGCTTCTAAGGTTATAGCAAATCAAGTTCTTCATCCATAGTAGGGTGCAAGGGGTCAAATGGTGGTACATATGGGGTTTCAACATATTTATAAGTTGTACATCTTAAAGATAGCAAGCATTTCAATCCTCCACGAGTTATAGGACACTCCATCAAGAATAGGACTCTATGACTAACACTCCCAAACGTAGACACGCCCATCTTCCTCCAATGGTGTGCAAACCAAAGCAATGGAGACCAAAGCTCGATACCAATTGTAGGATCTGAAGGCAAGAGTGTCTAGAGGGGGGTGATTAGACAACTCGACAAGATAAAAGTTTATGCCTTTTGATTAACATAAGTTTTTAGCAAGTTCACAATGAAGATCAAGTCAAGCATCATGCATACAAGTCGAGCAACATACTACACATGCAATTCTAGAGTATGGGCAGCGAAAGTAAATTGCATAAATAGTAAGGAGAGATTGTGAAGAGCAAACGCAATTTGAGACACGGAGATTTTTCTCGTGGTTCCGATAGGTGGTGCTATCGCAATCCACGCTGATGGAGACTTCAACCCACGGAGGGTAACGGCCGAGAGTCCACGGAGGGCTCCACCCACTAAGGGTCCACGAAGAAGCAACCTTGTCTATGCCATCATGGCCTACGCCCACGGAGGACTAGCCTTACTCGTAGATCTTCAAAGTAGGCGATCTCCTTGCCCTCACAAACTTCTTGGTTCAACTCCACATCTTGACGGAGGCTCCAAGCCACACCTAACCAATCTAGGAGGCACCACCTCCAAAAGGTAATAGATGGTGTTGGTGATGATGAACTCCTTGCTCTTGTGCTTCAAATGATAATCTCCCCAACACTCAACTCTCCTCACGATTTGGCTGTGGTGGAAGAAAGGATTGAGTGAAAGCAACTTGGGAAGGCTAGAAATCAAGTTTCATATGGTGGGAGTGGAGCAACTTGATCTCAACACAAGGGTAGGTAGTTTTCTTCTGTAAATGTAAGGTAGGAGTGGTAGTTCTTTTCGATGGCTCTTCCACTAATGAAGAGGAGGTGGAGGGTATTTATAGCCTCCACATAAAATCCAACTGCTATACACATTTGACCAATCTCGGCTCGACGGTTGACAACTCCGTGAGACCGAAGTTCAAATCTTAGAACGTGGGATTTTCGTGGGACCGAAAATACAATCTCGTTAGTCCGATTCTTCCAAAGTCTAGGGTTTGCCAACTTGTGGGACTGATTTTCTCATCTGTGACACCGATTTGAGTACGTATAGTTACGTGCTTGGCAACACCAATTTCGTATGACCGGTTTGGAATCGGAAAATCTGAAATTCTTAGGGTTTGGGTATATGTTGGAATGAAAGATTGCTGATAGTTTGAGAAATAAATCACTAAGCACTTTGAGCAACCAGATCATCATCATAACCTCATCCCCTTTAATAGTATTGGCTTTCCTATGGACTCAATGTGATCTTGGATCACTAAACCAAAATAGAGTCTTGAGCTTTTGCCAATCCTTTCCTTAGCATCCTAGGGGTCACCTCTTCAGTCCTTTTGCCATGCCAGAGTGATTGACTTTCCTGAAACATACTTGATGAAAGCATTAGTCCAACCACAAAGTATGTTGTCATTAATTACCAAACCACCTAGGAGCAAATGTGCTTTCACACCCCCCTAGTGCTCCCACGCCAAAATCATCCGAGGGAGGCCTTCTTCCTCATCTCCGTCAGTTGCCGCCACCACACTTCGTGGTTGGGGAACGAGTAATTTCAAAAATTTTCCACGCATAACGCAAGATCATGGTGATGCTAGCAACGAGAGGAGAGTGTTGTCTACGCATCTCGAGACCCAGCGAAGCGATCACAACGTAGAGGAAGTAGTCGACGTCTCCTCGCGATCCGACCGATCCCGGCTATACATTCGCCGCCCGAGTTCTTGACACACGACAGCTCGATGACGCCCTCGATCCGATCCAGCCGAGTGTCGAGGGAGAATTTCACAAGACGACGAACGGCAGGACGATCTTGATGTTTCTCCAGTAGGGTTCATTAAGCTTCCTGAACAGAAACCGAGGTGGAATATGGTGGAGGGGGCACCGACACGGCTAAGGAACGATCCGTAGATCTAACTTGGTGTTCTAGGTGCCCCCTGCCCAGATATAAAGGAGCAAGGGAGGGGCTGGCGGCCAAGGGTGGCGCCAGGAGTCCTACTCCTCGGAGATCCCAATCCTAGTTGGACTAGGATTCCTAGGGGGAGAGAGAGGGGGGCCGCTCTCCTAGTCCTAGTAGGACTAGGGGAAGGGGAGGCGCGGCCACCTAGGGCTGGCCTTCTCCTTCCACTAAGGCCCACCGAGGCCCATTTACCTCCCGGGGTTCCATGAACCTCCTGATCTCAGAATTTCTGCTCTCGAACCATTCCGAACTCCAAACATAGGCTTCCAATATATCAATCTTTATGTCTCGACCATTTCGAGACTCTCCATGTCCGTGATCACATCCGGACTCAACTTCTTCGGTACATCAAAATACATAAACTCATAATAACCGCCATCGAAACCTTAAGCGCGTGGACCCTACGGTTCGAGAACAATGTAGACATGACCTAGAACTATTCTCGGTCAATAACCAACAGCGGACCTGGATGCCCATATTGGTTCCTACATATTCTACGAAGATCTTTGTCGGTCAGACCGCATAACAACATACGCTGTTCCTTTGTCATCGGTATGTACTTGCCCGAGATTCGATCGCGTATCCAATACCTAGTTCAATCTCCTTACGGCAAGTCTCTTTACTCGCTCCGTAATACATCATCTCACAACTAACTCATTAGTTGTAGTGCTTGCAAGGCTTCAGTATGTGCATTACCGAGAGGCCCAGAGATACCTCTCCACAATCGGAGTGACAAAACCTAATCTCAAATACGCCAACCCAACATCGCCTTTGGAGACACCTGTAGTATTCCTTTATAATCACCCAGATCTTGTGAAGTTTGGTAGCACCCAAAGTGTTCCTCCGTAAACGGAGTTGCATAATCTCATAGTTATAGGAACATGTATATGTCATGGATAAAAGCAGAGCAACATACTAAACGATCGGTGCTAAGCTAACGAATGGGTCATGTCAATCGATCATTCAACTAATGATGTGACCTTGTTAATCAAATAACAACTCCTTGTTCATGGTTAGAAACATAACCATCTTTGATTAACAAGCTAGTCAAGTAGAGGCATACTAGTGACATTCTGCTTGTCTATATATTCACACATGTATTATGTTTCCGTTAATACAATTCTAGCATGAATAATAAACATTTATCATGAAATAAGGAAATAAATAATAACTTTATTATTGCCTCTAGGCATATTTCCTTCAGCCTCCCACTTGCACTAGAGTCAATAATCTAGATCACATCACCATGTGATTAACATCGATAGTTCACATCATCATGTGATTAACACCATAGTTCACATCGCATGTGACCAACACCAAAGGGTTTACTAGATTTAGTAATCTAGTTCACATCGCTATGTGATTAACACCCAAAGAGTACTAAGGTGTGATCATGTTTTGCTTGTGAGAGAGTCTTAGTCAATGGGTCTTTCACATTCAGATCCGTATGTATTTTGCAATTTTTATGTCTACAATGCTCGCACGGCTACCCTAGCTAATTGCTCCCACTTTCAATATGTATCTAGATCGAGACTTAGAGTCATCCGCATCAGTGTCAAAACTTGCATCGACGTAACCCTATTTACCTAACCTTTTGTCACTTCCATAATTGAGAAACATATCCTTATTCCACTAAGGATAATTTTGACCGCTGTCCAGTGATCTACTTTAGATCACTATTGTACTCCTGCCAAACTCAGGCAGGTATACAATAGATCTGGTACACAAGATGGCATACTTTATAGAACCTATGGCCAAGGCATAGGAATGACTTTCATTCTCTTTCTATCTTCTCGCCATGGTCGGGTTTTGAGTCTTACTCAATTTCACACCTTGTAACACGGCAAGAACTTTTCTTTGACTGTTCCATTTTGAACTACTTCAAAATCTTGTCAAGGTATGTACTCATTGAAAAACTTATCAAGCATCTTGATCTATCTCTATAGATCTTGATGCTCAATATGTAAGCAGCTTCACCGAGGTCTTTCTTTGAAAAACTTCTTTCAAACACTCCTTTATGCTTTGCGTATAATTCTACATTATTTCGATCTACAATATGTCATTCACATATACTTATCGAAATGTCAGAGTGCTCCCACTCACTTTCTTGTAAATACAGGCTTCACCGCAAGTCTCAGATAAACTATATGCTTTGATCAACTTATCAAAGCGATATTCCAACTCCGAGATGCTTGCACCAGTCCATAGATGGATCGCTGGAGCTTGCACACTTTGTTAGCTCCTTTGGATCGATAAACCTTCTGCGTTGCATCACATACAACTCTTCCTCCGTAAACCCATTCAGAATGCAGTTTTACATCCATTTGCCAAATTTCATAAATTGTGGCAATTGCAACATGATTCGAGACTTAAGCATCGCATAGCTTAAGAAAATCTCATTGTAGTCAACATCTTGAACTTTGTCAAAACCTTTTTCGACAAGTCTAGCTTTGTAGATAGTAACACTACTATCGCCTGTCTTCTCTCTTGAAGATCCATTTATTTTCTATGGTTTGCCGATCATCGGCAAATCCATCAAAGTCCATACTTTGTTCTCATACATGGATCATATCTCAGATTTCATGGCCTCAAACCATTTTGTGGAATCTGGCTCATCATCGCTTCTCATAGTTCGAGGTTTGTCATGGTCAAGTAACACGACCTCCGTAATAGGATTACCGCATCACTCGTGCGGATCTCACTCGTTTACCTCACGAGGTTCGGTAGTAACTTGATCTCAAGTTTTATGATCATCATCATCAACTTCCTCACTAATTGGTGTAGGTGTCACAGAACCAATTTCGTGATGAACTACTTTCCAATAAGGGAGCTAGTATCTACCTCATCAAGTTCTACTTTCCTCCCACTCACTTCTTTCGAGAGAAACTCCTTCTAGAAAGGATCCTCCTTAGCAACGAATATCTTGCCTTCGGATCTGTGATAGAAGGTGTACCCAACAATTTCCTTTGGGTATTCTATGAAGACGATTCTCCGATTTGGGTTCGAGCTTATCAGATGAAACTTTTTCACATAAGCATCGAACTCCAAACTTTAAGAAACGACAACTTTGGTTTCTTGCTAAAACACAGTCATATAGTGTCGCCTCAACGGATTTAGATGGTGCCCAATTTAACGTGAATGCAGCTGTCTCTAATGCATGATCCCAAAACGATATTGGTAAATCAGTAAGAAACATCATAGATTGCACTATATCCAATAAAGTGCGGTTACGATGTTTGGACACACCATAACATTGTGGTGTTCGTGGCGGAGCTGTGAAACTATTCCACATTGTTTTAATTGAAGACCAAACTCAGAACTCAAATATTCGTCTTCGCGATCAGATCGAGAACTTTATTTTCTTGTCACGATGATTTTCCACTTCACTCGAAATTCTTTGAACATTTCAACTATTTCGACTTATGTTTCATCAAGTAGATATACCCATATCGCTCAAATCATCCTGTGAAGGTCGAAATAACGATACTTGCCACGAGCATCAACACTCATTGGATCGCATACATCGTATGTATTATTTCCAATAAGTCAGAGTTGTTCCATTGTTTCGAGAACGGAGTTTTAGTCATCTTGCCCAAAAGACACGGTTCAAGCATCAAGTGATTCATAATCAAGTGATTCCAAAATCCCATCAGATGGAGTTTCTTCATGCGCTTTACACCAATATGACCTAAACGGCATACCACAAATAAGTTGCACTATCATTATTAACCTTGCATCTTTTGGTTTCAATATTATGAATATGTGTATCACTACGATCGAGATCCCATGAACCATTTTCATTGGGTGTAACCATATAAGGTTTTATTCGTAACAACATTTTATTCTCTTACTTAAATGAATAACCGTATTGCAATAAACACGATCAAATCATATTCATGCTCAACGAAACACCAAATAACATTTATTTAGTTCAACACTAATCCCGAAAGTATAGGAGGTGCGATGATGATCATATCAATCTTGAAACTACTTTCAACACACATCGTCACTTCACCTTTAACTAGTTTCGCTTATTCTCGCAACTCCTGCTTCGAAGTTACTACTCTAGCAACCTGAACCAGTACCAAATACCGAGGGGTTGCTATAAACACTAGTAAAGCACACATCAAACACTGTATATCAAATATACCTTTTTTCACTTTGCCATCCTTCTTATCCACCAAATATTTAGGGCAGTTCCGCTCAAAGGACTATTTCCTTTGCAGGTAAGCACTCGCTTCAGGCTTTGTTCAGCTTGGCTTCTTCGTGGGAGTGACAACTTGCTTGTCAATCTACTTGAAGTTCCCTTCTTTCCCTTTTCTTGAAACTATGATCTTGTCAACCATCAACACTTGATGCTCTTTTCTGATTTCTACCTTCGCCGATTTCAACATCACGAAGAGCTCGGAATCATTTTCGCATCCCTTGCATACTATAGTTCATCACGAGTTCTACTAACTTGGTGATGGTGACTAGAGAATTCTCACAATCACTATCTTATCCGGAAGATTAACTCCCACTTGATTCAAGCGATTGAAGTACCGCATAATCTGAGCACATGCTCACTAGTTGAGCGATTCTCCTCCATCTTTTAGCTATAGAACTTGTTGGAGACTTCATATCTCTCAACTCGGTATTTGCTTGAAATATTAACTTCAATTCTCGAACATCTCATATGGTCCATGATGTTCAAAACATCTTTGAAGTCCCGATTCTAAGCCATAAAGCATGGTGCATAAAACTATCAAGTAGTCATCATATCGAGCTAGCCAAACGCTCATAACGCTCGATCGCTCCGCAATAGGTCTGCTACCTAGCGTGCATTAAGGACATAATTCTTCTCAGGCAGAATGAGGATAAACCTCGATCACGGATCAAATCCGATCATTGCTACTAACATTTTTCAACACATTTTCTAGGAACATATCAAAATAAACATATGAAAGCAACAACGCGAGCTATTGATCTACAACATAATTTGCAAAATACTACCAGGACTAAGTTCATGATAAATTTAAGTTCAATTAATCATATTACTTAAGAACTCCCACTTAGACGACATCTCTCTAGTCATCTAAGTGATCACGCGATCCAAATCAACTAAACCATAACCGATCATCACGTGAGATGGAGTAGTTTTCAATGGTGAACATCTTATGTTGATCATATCTACTATATGATTCACGCCGACCTTTCGTCTCCGTGTTCCGAGGCCATATCTGCATATGCTAGGCTCCAAGTATAACTCGAGTATTCCAGGTGCAAACTGGCTTGCACCTGTAGATGGACGAGAGCTTATCACACCCGATCATCACGTGGTGTCTGGGCACGATTTAACTTTGGCAACGGGCATACTGGGAGAACACTTCTTGATAATTTAGTGAGAGATCATCTTATAATGCTACCGCCAATCAAAGCAAGATAAGATGCATAAAAGGATAAACATCACATGCAAATCAATATAAGTGATATGATATGGTCATCATCATCTTGTGCTTCATGATCTCCATCTTGTAGCACCACCATGATCACCATCATCACCGCCGACACCTTGATCTCCATCGAGCATCGTTGTCGCCTCGCCAAACTTATGCTTCTACGATTATCGCTACCGCTTAGTGATAAAGTAAAGCATTCAGTATGCATTGCATTGCATACAATAAAGCGACAACCATATGGTCTCGCCATTCGATAACTTCGTTACAAAACATGATCATCTCATACAATAAAATATAGCATCACGCCTTGACCATA
>JAHHZJ010005765.1:0-85556 GCA_021437245.1 Aegilops speltoides | reverse complement strand
CCATGTGGTTGTGTGTGTTGTCCCAACTCTCGTGATGGTGAAGATGTGTCCGTCATTCAAGAACTTCTATCTCCTAACTCTGTCATGATTAGTAGAAACAAGAAACAAAATTCCGAATAATGTTCCTATGAACTACTAGGATGTGGTTGTAAAGTGCTCACAAGAAAGCAAATATCAATATCTTACAAGTTCTTACCATGCGGCAGTGGTGACAGCAAACCAGCGATGTCAAATAACTCAAGATTGTGTAAAGCGATTGCTGGGGAACGACGATACACGTGTAGAAATATGTGGAGCTGGGTTGGCTATATATGGTAGCAAAAGATTAGCAATAATCAATTCAGAGATGCAATGTTGAATAAACGCCAACGACGGTAGATCAGGCTGGTCCTAGGCTAGAACGGACTAGAGACGCGAGCCTAGAACACTAATGAGGTCACGGCAGAAAGCACAACTAGCATCAATGAAGGATACTAAGTAGCTCTTGACAGCAAGATATAAGTGAAGATCACAACGGTAGTGAAGATAATGATGAAAAACAACTACCAAGCAGGACATACAACAACTCTCTCTCCAATTTTCCTCTTGAAAAGTTTGAGCCAATTTTCTGATAAATTCTAGCAAAGAATGCTACTAACTCAAGCTTTCCAATGCAAAAAGAATCACTCAATTCCGAGTTGATATGAGGAGTCAAAGAATTCTAAAACTGGCCTGAAAAATTGGAACAAGTTGTGTTCACGAACTTCGGAGGGCAAAAAGACCTATTTAGAAGCCGATTTTGAGGTGTCAAATATTGAACTTGCTTCTGCAACTATTTACATGCGGCTTGTCGCTAGCTTCAATTTGAGTACTTACGGAGCCAAAACGGACTTCGTATGAGGAAGATACACCTCTTTTACTAAACAGTGCGCAAAACAGATTCTATCCGAATTCAGGTACGAGATTGATTCTAGATAGATCCGATTTTTTTTCTTCTCTCTTTTTTTCCTCACGCTTTTTTTTTTTTTTTTCTTCTTTTTTTTTTTTTTTCTTTCCTTTTTTCTTTTTTTCTCTATCTTTTTCCTCCTCTTCCAAGACAAACTAGATAAGATGCAGATTGATCAGCAAAGATGTGAATGACCTCAACTATGATTATGACAATGAACAGCGCAGAGCACGTGGTGGAAATTAATAGATGGGATGGTGGACAGCGAAGGGATAATGATGCAGCAAGCGGCGTGACTAATGTGAATAGAACTCAAACTCTAAAGGAACTAGACACTAAGACCAGAACCCACACGACGATGCAACCGATAATTCAACTATGCAAGCAACGAATCGAAAATTGCAAAGGCTCGATCGCTTGGATAAAGGATGAACAGATCTAACTTTTTTGTGGCTTTTTCATGGACTATAGGTATGATGACGATGCGATCTAAACTATGAAAACTGTAAAATCTCACCGAGCAACCTCGAAAACCGATACCACTTGATAGAGGCGAGGGTGTCCCGATCTTCGATGAGATGATAACTATCGATTTGGTGAAGATGACTTTGACGATCCGACTACAAACGCACGACGACGCTGCGCTTTAGCAATCGCTAAACCAACTCCGAGAGGTTATTGACCACGCCGAGCACGATCAACTCCGACCACGAAGGTTTATTCCTGCAAGCAATCAAGAACAAGCAAGAATATGATAAAAGCAATCTGAATATTGCGTAGTATGTATGAAGTATTGATAAAGGTGGGGATTCGTAAGCGGTCTAGGTCTGGTCGTTGGACACAAACGGCACAACGGTTGCAATGGCTAACTTTTAACTAAACAAACTCAAGAAAAGCTACTAGATGGATCTACTTATATAGGAGCAAGGGGTGACGGCCAAGGAGGTGGGAGGACGTCCCAAGGCAGCCTAAAACTAACCCTAGGTCGTACAAGGCCAATGGGCCCAAGTGGAGGTGACGTAACACCTTTGGACTTGTAGCTTGACTCGGATTCTGGTGCAGTGTCAGATTGTTTCGTCCATAACTCAATGCTCCGGACGGATTTTAAGGTGATTCCAATTGGGTTGGAAAGAGCATGAAATCTACTTTCCAACAAAAAAAGAATCACCCAATTCGGAGTTCGTATGAAAACGTTGTTTACGTTTTGAGTCAGGTATGTCTGTGCAGTCCAAATATGAGTCCAGAACGTGAGAGACTTGGACTCTATCTTCACTTGGGCCAAAAGTGACGCAAGAGAACTTTTTGAACAGCAAATAAACATCTCTTTCTTCCTTATCTTCATATGTGGATTGTACAAATGTCCCATACACCTGCAAATAGATAAAACACAAAAGTGTGTGAAGTATTTTTGTTCTGGATAACATAAATAGATTATTGAATAGTTTGCACTAGAAATCACCTGACAAATATGCATGTATGCAATATTTTTGGTCATATCCAAGGTAGTCTTGTCCTCATCAATCTTGGTATCATATCATCCATTGTGCCTCAAGTTTGTTCCCGCATATACACAATTGCTATCTTGGATTGTGCATTGTGCAAAAGTGGCCATAGAAAAAAAAGGAGAAAAAGCTTTTAAGCAAAAAGAGAGCAAAGAGCTCGTGAGCAAGTGCCATAGCATCATACCCCATTGCACATAAGAGCCATACCAAAATCTACATCATATGATATCATGCTTGAGAGAAACACCGGGAACCATACATACATAGCATACTTGGGATAGAAAGAATATCCAATTTGCATCTTATAGGTTGTGCACAAGTGTCGATCCGCCTATTGAGCAATCGTATAGCTGCCTCTTGAGTTGTGCAACACGAGCGCTTCCGTGGATTCCACATTTTGTGCTCATTCCTTGGTTGCACGACCCCATTTATCTATCCGTGTGTGTTTCCGTACCATTTGCTATTGATCTACTTGTTTCACTTATGAATTTGTGAATCTCTTTCAACATTATTGACTCATGCTAACATTTTGCATCAAATTTTGTGCCACTATCCTCACCAAGCTCTACCATAAGCTTTACTTGATAGGTGTGAGTGAACAAGTCCGCACCAATTCCACTATTCTTTCATCTCACATTGAGTGACACGGGATACATCCTCAACTTTGGGAAAAGGTAACTTGGTATTGTTTATCTCATTTCCTACTCACCTCTACTCGAGTCTTGTGATGGATAGGCAAGGCATTTCATCTTCGGTCTACAACAACAACGACGAGTTCGATGCCATGAACAACAACTCCGACGCCAAGATGCAAGCTAAAATGGAGGAGATCAAAGCCCTCATCAAGTCCTACAAGCGATCTTCCTCATCTTCGAGACGACGCTCAAGAGCACATCCTTCCGAGCTACCACCTCCGGCAAGATCACATCGGCATCGACACCATCAACAACAAGAACGTGAAGGTCAAGAGCTCAACACCAACAACCGCTCAACGACTTCACCATCTCCCTTGGCATCTTCGCCAAGCGACTTCAAGGCATCTTCGCCTATGGACATATGGCATCTTCACCAACAAGAACCTCAAGACTACACTCAAGAGAAGCTACCCAAGCTCAAGTCCGCGACTTCCACGAGCTACTACGACCTCGACACCGACCACAAGATTCCTTTCTATGGGACTCAAGAACCCGAGGAGTACCTCGAGTGGGAGCGTTTGATGGACGACTACCTCAAGCTACATCAAGTGATGAGGACATCAATACCATTGTTACACCCACAGCCCCTGCTGCTATACATACTGGACCAATTACTAGAGCTCGCGCACGCCAACTAAATTACCAGGTACTTTCGTTTCTTGGTAATGATTCTAATGTTCATGAGAATATGATGCTGCCTAAATTGGATACATTTGTTTTGCTTACAAATGAAGGGCCTAGCTTGGAGAAGGATGAACATTGGAGCAAGAACACACATGGAGTTGATGGCATGCGCAAGGAGATCAAGAACGGAGTTACAAGTGATGATTTCAGGACTTTGAAGCCACCATAAGGAGTGCATGAAGCCTTGGACGAAATATACAAGATGCCACTTCATAACATTCGTCCATAGGCTATTCTAGGTGTCACATCACCTTATTATTGGGCCAGCCCATGTAATTTCGAAATACATTAGTATAGGCTATTTTAGAGTCCGATGTGGGGAAACAAGAGATAGGGTTAGTTTCGACCCTCCACCAAGGGCCACGAAATTCACCCCTCTTCCTCCATATATACAGCCCTTAGGGCACCGCTTAGACTTGGGTTTTGTTTAGATCAAAAGTTCGCCATAGCTGCAACTTCACAGCATTTCGCTTGTGTTCAACGACTGCACAAAGGCGCCACGTAACCCCACCTTGATCAATAAAGCTTTCATCTTATATTCGCAATATCCAGATTGCAATCTCAGCTTGCTTGTTCTTCGCTTGCTCGCAGGAAATAGACCTCGTGGTCGTTGATCGTGTTCGCGGGTCAATAACCTCTCGGAGTTGGTTTAGCGACATATATGCGCGACGCCCGCGCACGCCAGAGTCGGATCGCCAAAGTCGACTTCCACCAAAGCGAAATCCACCATCTCATCGAAAGACGGACAACCCCGCCTCTATCAAGTGGTATCGATTTCCGTGTTGCTCGGTGAGATTTTACAGTTTTTCGTAGTTTAGATCGAGTCTGTTCTTCATACCTACAGTCCACTTAAAAAGCCAAAAAAATTAGGTTAGGTCATCATATCCAACCAATCTGAGCCTTTGCATAATCTTTTTCAGATTTGCGTTGTTGAATTTATGTTGCATCGCCGTGTCGAGTTGCTGGTCTTAGAGTCTAGTCTTTAGAGTTTCGAAGTTCTCATAAGTTGTCACGCCGCCGCACCATCATCATCGCCTCGCCATCTACCACCACCGCTTATCCGCCACCGCTCAATCTGTGATCCATATACCACCACCGCTGCCATATACCACCACCATATATCCACCACCAATCCGAAGTTCCTTGCATATTAGATTTGTTTTCGATCCATCTAATTTCCGATTCGTGTTTCCTTGTCCGAGTAGGTTTCGATTCCAGCAATCTTTTGCCGTCCGAGAAGAGGTTGGCTTCCAAAAAAAAAAAAAAATAATAATAAAGAGTCCGAAACCACCTCCGCTTAGGCCCAAAATTTTCCAAAACGCACGGATAAAAAAATTTTCGCTATCCTATTTTTAGGTGTTTCTAAGCGATTGAGCCAACATTATAGAAAGTTTTTTGACCTGCTTCAGCTTTTGGGTCCGGCAAATAAAAAAAAAAATTTGGTCGAAAAATTTTCGTGCCCATCCCGTCACTTTGACCTGGAAGAGTTTTGAGACACTCGCCATTATAGTGATTTTTCGCAAAAAAAAAAAAAAAAGAGCAGCAAAAAAAAAAAAAAAGCAAAAAAAAAAAAGCGAAAAAAAATTCAGAGTGTGCTTTTCCTTTGTTTACGCAGCAGCCCGTGATTTTGTTAGTGTTCTAGGCTCGCCTCTAGCACGGTTCAGCCTAGGACCAAAGACAAGACTCGCTGCTGAGCGCTTATTCAACTTTGCATCTCTCGATTTGATTATTGTCAATCTTTTGCTACCATATTATAAGCCTTCCCAGCTCCACATACATCTACGCTGTATGCTTGATTCTCCCCGTAATCGCTATAGCCAAGCTTTGAGAGTTTTGACTACAACGGTTGCCGATCACCACCGCCACCGGGTAAGAACTGTAAGAATTTGAGATTTGCTTCACGGATTTGTGACCGCCCACCACACCACCACCACCACTTCCTAGTAGTCTCAGAGGATCATATTCTTGTGTTTTTCTATTGCTGCTAACCATGGCAGGAACACAGCCGATGAGATCGATTGGGAGAACCCGACAAACAAACAGCTACATGATAAGTTTCAAAGAAATGATGATTGGACAGTGCAAGATGTGGTAAACAGATTTGACGAGGCCATGGAGAAGATAGATGGCATTGAGAAGACGCTTGAAACAAAGCTTGATAGCAAGTTTGATGAATTGCTCGCTGCTTTTCCACAACCACCGCCGGCTGCACCTATCGCACCTCTCAAGAACGACAACAACTACGCCCCTTCCGAATCAAGATGGACGAGCTCAACAGGTTCCTATTGAGCCAGACAAAATTCGTGCCGCTTGCCATCGCTGTTGGTGCTTTTTGGCTCCTCGCCATCGCGCCGCCGGTACCGACGAGGATGATTATGTGGAAGATTACGAGGATGAGGTTGATCAACATCGTAACTACGCGCAACCACCAAAGACCACAACCACCGTGTCGCCCACATGCAAATAATGGCAATGTTAGGGCTCCTCAGTACGCGATCATGACCATCTCCCTAAACTGAAATTGAATATTCCACCATTTGAGGGTAGATATGTTCCCGATATATATCTTACTTGGGAGTTAGAAACTGAACAACGATTTACATGTTTACAATATCCCGAGGAGAGACGTGTTCCTCGCTGCTGCTTGTGCTTTCACTAGCTTTGCATGTGTTTGGTGGTCCTAACATTGTAGATTATATCCTGCTCCAGCTACTTGGGCTGCTTTGAAAACTGCTATGCGATCGCTGGTTCCACCATATTATCAACGTGAATTACTTCAAAATTGCAGCGCTTAAGACAAGGAAAAATTCTGAGAAGAATATTATCGTGAATTGCAAACCGCTTGATTAGATGTGGTATTGTTGAGGAGAATGAAGCTATGCTTGCACGCTTTCGGGTGGATTAAATAGAGAGATTCGCACCATTCTAGACTATAAGGATTATAATAATATCACTGCTTATTCCATCTTGCTTGTAAAGCTGAACGTGAAGTGCAGGATCGATGTGCATTGGCGCCGCACTAACTTTTCTCGCAGGTCGACCTTCATCATGGACACCACGCATCATCTACTTCCACCGCACCATCACCTCCTTCAGTGCCACCTCCAACCGTGATACAAGAAAGGTGCACAACCACCACTATCTCGCCAAGAGCACACCGCTGGCTCTGCACAGAGCTCTTCTTCCATGGCGCCAACAGGCACACAAGTGATATTATTTGTCGTCATTGTAAGGGAAGAGGACATTTTATGAGAGAATGCAAATCTCAGCGCAGTGATGATTGCTACCGAGGATGGTGGGTATGAGTCCGCTTAGTGACTATGATGAGGAGACTTTGGCTCTTATTACACATGAGGAACATGGTGGAGATGATTCTGATCATGAGACACAATACATGGCTGTCAAGATGCCGACAGTATGAATGTTTAGTTGCTCAACGTGTTTTGAGTGTGCAGGTTACACAAGCTGAGCAAAATCAGAGGCATAATTTGTTCCATACAAAGGAGTTGTGAAGGAACGCTCTATTCAAGGCCATCATAGATGGAGGGAGCTGCAACAATTTGGCTAGCATGGAGATGGTGGAGAAGCTATCTCTCACCACAAGACCACATCCACATCCTTACTACATCCAATGGTTCAACAACAGCGCAAGGTGAAGGTAACACGCATCGCTCGTGTGCATTTTAGTATCTCTACATATGCTGATTATGTTGATTGTGATGTGGTACCTATGCAAGCATGTTCCTTGTTACTTGGTAGACCATGGCAATTTGATAAAAATTTCAGACACCATGGTAGAAACAATCAAGATACTCTTGTTCATAAGGATAAAATATTACTTTGCTTCCTATGACTCCCGAGTCCATTTTGAAAGATGATATTAATAGAGCTAATAAAGCAAAACAGAGAAAAATAAGAGTGAAAATCAGATTGTGGCAAAAGAATTTGAGCAACACATGAAGCCTAATAATAAACCATCTACTGTTGCTTCAAATTAAATTGAAAAGTGCATGTTTACTTGCCACCAAATCTGATATTGATGAGCTAGATTTTGGCAAATCTATTTGCTATGCTTTTGTGTGCAAAGAGGCATTATTTTCATTCGAGGACGGTTTTCCTTCTTTGCCCCTCGCTGTCACTAACATTTTGCAGAGTTCACGACGCCTTTCCACAAGACGTGCACCGGATTACCACCTATTCGAGGGATTGAGCATCAAATTGACTTAATTCCCGTGCATCATTACCCAACCGCACCACCATACCGCATCAATCCAGAGGAGACGAAGGAGATTATGCGCCAAGTACAGTGAGCTGCTCGACAAAGGTTATATACGCCAATCCCTTAGTCCTTGTGCTGTTCCTATTATTCTAGTGCCGAAAAAGGATGGTACGCCACGATGTGTGTTGATTGTAGAGGCATCAATAATATTACTATTCGTTATCGCCACCCTATTCCTAGGCTAGATGATATGCTTGATGAATTGAGTGGCTCTACAATATTCTCCAAAGTTGATTTATGAGTGGATACCATCAAATTCGTATGAAATTGGGAGATGAATGGAAAACAGCATTTAAAACTAAGTTTGGATTATATGAGTGGTTAGTCATGCCTTTTGGGTTAACTAATGCACCTAGTACTTTCATGAGATTAATGAACGAAGTTTTACGTGCTTTCATTGGACGATTTGTGGTAGTTTATTTTGATGATATACTGATTTATAGCAAATCTTTGGAAGAACATTTGGAACATTTACGTGTTGTTTTTAATGCTCTACGTGATGCACGCTTGTTTGGTAACCTTGGGAAGTGCACCTTTGCACCGATCGAGTATCTTTTCTTGGCTATGTTGTTACTCCACAGGAATTGAAGTTGATAAAGCCAAGATTGAAGCTATTGAGAGTTGGCCGCAGCCCAAAACGGTCACACAAGTGAGGAGTTTCTTGGCCTCGCTGGTTTCTATAGGCGCTTGTGAGAGATTTCAGCACCATTGCTGCACCTCTCAACGAGCTTACAAAGAAGGATGTGCCTTTTGTTTGGGGTACCGCACAGAAGAAGCCTTCACGGTATTGAAAGCTAAGTTGACACATGCCCTTTACTCCAACTTCCCGATTTTAATAAGACTTTTGAGCTTGAATGTGATGCTAGTGGAATTGGATTAGAGGTGTGTTATTACAAGATGGCAAACCTGTTGCATACTTTTCTAAAAATTAAGTGGGCCTAGTCTGAATTATTCTACTTATGATAAAGAATTATATGCTCTTGTTCGACTTTAGAAACATGGCAACATTATTTATGGCCCAAAGAATTTGTTATACATTCTGATCATGAATCTTTGAAACATATTAAAAGTCAAGCTAAACTGAATCGTAGACATGCTAAATGGGTTGAATTCATTGAGACTTTCCTTATGTCATTAAACACAAGAAGGGTAAAGAAAATGTTATTGTCGATGCATTGTCTCGTCGCTATACTATGCTTTCACAACTTGACTTCAAAATATTTGGTTTGGAGACCATCAAAGATCAATATGTGCATGATGCTGATTTTAAAGATGTATTGCAGAATTGTAAAGAAGGTAGAACATGGAACAAGTTCGTCATTAATGATGGATTTGCTTCGCTCTAACAAGCTATGCATTCCAGCTAGCTCCGCTCGCCTTTTGTTGTTGCAGGAGGCGATGGAGGAGGACTAATGGGACACTTTGGCGTGAAGAAGACCGAGGATATACTAGCTACACATTTCTTTTGGCCAAAGATGAGACGGATGTTGAGCGCTTTGTTGCTCACTGCACTACATGTCAAAAAGCTAAGTCACGACTCAATCCTCATGGTTTATATATGCCTTTGCCTCGCACTCTAGTGTTCCTTGGGAGGATATATCTATGGACTTTGTTTTAGGTTTACCTCTAACAAAGAAGGAGGGATAGCATATTTGTTGTCGTGGATAGATTCTCAAAATGGCACACTTTATACCATGTCATAAAAGCGATGATGTCGTTAATGTTGCTGATTTGTTCTTTCGTGAAATTATTCGCTTGCATGGTGTGCCAAATACTATTGTTTCAGATCGTGATACTAAATTTCTTAGCCACTTTTGGAGATGTTTATGGGCTAAGTTGGGGACTAAACTACTTTTTAGTACTACTTGTCACCCCCAAACCGATGGATAAACCAAGTAGTCAATAGAACATTGTCTACTATGCTTAGGGCTGTTTTGAAGAATAATAAGAAAATGTGGGAAGAATGCTTGCCTCATATTGAATTTGCTTATAATCGCTCATTGCATTCTACTACTAAGATGTGCCCTTTGAAATTGTGTATGGTTTCCTACCGTGCACCTATTGATTTATTGCCTCTTCCATCTTCGGAGAAGGTTAATTTTGATGCTAAAGAACGTGTTGAGTTGATTTTAAAATGCATGAGTTAACTAAGGAAAACATTGAGCGATGAATGCTAAATATAAACTTGCTGGAGATAAGGGTAGAAAACATGTTGTGTTTGCACCGAGATCTTGTTTGGTTACATTTATGTAAGGATAGATTTCCGATTTGCGCAAATCAAAGCTAATGCCACGTGTCTGCTGGTCCCTTTAAGGTGTTGGAGAAAGTAAATGATAATGCATATAAACTTGAGCTGCCTCGCAGATTTTGGGGTTAGTCCCACTTTTAACATTGCAGATTTGAAGCCATATTTGGTGAGGAAGATGAACTTCCGTCGAGGACGACTTCATTTCAAGAAGGGAGGATGATGAGGACATCAATACCATTGTTACACCCACAGCCCCTCGCCGCTATACATACCGGACCAATTACTAGAGCTCACAAGACGCCAACTAAATTACTGTGTACTTTTCTTGGTAATGATTCTAATGTTCATGAGAATATGATGTCGCTTAAATTGGATACATTTGTTTTGCTTACAAATGAAGGGCCTAGCTTGGAGAAGGATGAACATTGGAGCAAGAACACACATGGAGTTGATGGCATGCGCAAGGAGATCAAGAACGGAGTTACAAGTGATGATTTCAGACTTTGAAGCCACCATAAGGAGTGCATGAAGCCTTGGACGAAATATACAAGATGCCACTTCATAACATTCGTCCATAGGCTATTCTAGGTGCTCACACACCTTATTATTGGGCCAGCCCATGTAATTTCGAAATACATTAGTATAGGCTATTTTAGAGTCCGTATGTGGGGAAACAAGAGATAGGGTTAGTTTCGACCCTCCACCAAGGGCCACGAAATTCACCCCTCTTCCTCCATATATACAGCCCTTAGGGCACCGCTTAGACTTGGGTTTTGTTTAGATCAAAAGTTCGCCATAGCTGCAACTTCGCAGATTTCGCTTGTGTTCAACGACTGCATAAAGGCGCCACGTAACCCCACCTTGATCAATAAAGCTTTCATCTTATATTCGCAATATCCAGATTGCAATCTCAGCTTGCTTGTTCTTCGCTTGCTCGCAGGAAATAGACCTCGTGGTCGTTGATCGTGTTCGCGTGGTCAATAACCTCTCGGAGTTGGTTTAGCGACATATATGCGCGACGCCCTCGCACGCCAGAGTCGGATCGCAAAGTCGACTTCCACCAAAGCGAAATCCACCATCTCATCGAAAGACGGACAACCTCGCTCTATCATCAAGTTCCTCCCGAAGATCAAGTGAAGTGCGCCACAAGAAACTTCCACGACCACGCATTGGCATGGTGGCTTCACACACCTTCTGAGTACTACGACATGAGTTGGCCCAAGACGAAGAAAGCTTTATGCGCGAGAGTTTGTACCTCCAACCTACACGGAACAACTTCGACGCCAATTGGAGAACACCACCCAAGGATCCAAGTCCATCGACAAGTACTTCAAGGAGATGATGATTGCTTTATGACGAGCCGAGTGGATTTAATTCATGTCAATGAAGTTCCACTTCATGATGGGATTGCACAACGACATCTCCAAGACCATCTTCCTCGAGAACTACAAGTCCATCAATGACTACTACATTGGTGCTCTCAAGGCGGAACAAGAACTCATGAAGGCCAAGGCTTCAACCCCAAGCAAACTTCGCGCGACCAAGCTCTACGACAAGAATGAGGCTAGTACCACCAAGATGTCCAAGCTCGACGAGCTCCAAGACGATGCTCCCAAGTTTGACTTCAACGACATCCCTCTTTGTGGCATTGATGATGCCGAGTCTACTTCGACTCTTTTTCAAGATGGTGCGCGCAAGCACGACTACGGAGACCAACAAGGACCAAGCTTTGGAGGCAAGCGACAAGGTGGCGAGCAAGGATGATGTTTCCATCTTTGGAGGCGAGAGCGATGAAGTGCCATCTTCGGCCTTCATCAACGGCGACGATGACGAGATGATCGAGCATGGGATTTTCCCTTTGGTCATGGAGGAGAGTGATGATGTGCCATCTTCGGCCTTCATCCACGGTGACCACGGCGAGATGGTTGAGCATGGGATCTTCCTTCACCACGGCGACGATGATGACTTGAGTGACTTGTGCCACCATATTGAGAGTGAGAGTGACTTCACCACTAGCCCCATACATGATGAGTTACCACACCCCCCATGTGAGGAGAGCCACAACCCCACCACTTGAGTGAGATGAGTGACTCCACCATACGTGAGTTTGAGTGCACCTATTTTGAGGGAGTGAGTGAACCACCACATAGAGAGAGTGAGATAGTTGATAGGTCTCGTGGAGGCCATTTGCATTTTTAACAACTTGACCTCTACCTCTATTGTGTCTTCTCGCTTGGTGCTAGGTCCCATTTATGATGACGCTACGATCCTCGATTTACTTCGCCCTCCCTTTGGACAAGACGATGGCCATGGTGGATTATGATGCACCGCCCACATGGTTCCATCAAGATGATGATGATGACCACCATTTGGTCTTTCCCACCTCACCTACACCACTTGAGTGGAATGACAAAGGTAACATAGGTGAAGGTGATGCTCTAGTCCCACTAGTGGACATTCTTGACATTGATTGCTTGCATGATGTTGATCCACCTATTGCCATGCTTCATGCTAGTATGATTTCCACATGCGATGATGTTCCCATTTATGATGAGTATGATGATTCTCTTGTGGAGTCTATTAGTAGTGATGCCATGTTACATAGGATTTCTTGTGACAATTCTTTAGGTCACATCATGTTTGATAATCCGCTTGACTTGTCATATGCTATGCATGAGATCCATCATATTTTTTATTTACAATCTCTTCATAGTGACTATGCATATGCCATTAAAATAAACCCAATTTGCACATATGGCATAGATGACAAGCACATGGTTATTGGCATTTGTTTTTCTTGTGATGATATTGATATGCTCCCTTTGCATCATTTATCTCACATGCCATGCCATGACCACCTAGCTTCGGATATGCATTGTTTTGGATGTTGTCCATTTCCTCCATATGATGTTTCCGATATTGCTCATGAGGAGGCCCCCATAGTTTCCTCATACATGTTAGGGGAATTTGATCCATCCCATTCATTGCATGATCCCCATACTTGTTTGCACCATATGCTACCCACTTAATAAACATACTATTGATGTGCCATATACGCAGCATTCTCAATTTGTGTCCCCATCGTGTCATACATAACAACTATTCTTTCATGATGGATGACATGTTCCTATACCATGCATCAAATTTCTTTGAGCGATGCTTATCTTGTGCAAACTCACACGCACATACACATCATGATGGATGATGTGTACATTTACCACGCCGCACAATTTCTTTGGTTTGTGTCTCTTTGTGTAGGTACCATGAATACTTGTCAACCTCGCAATCCCACGAGTTGACAAAACGAGCTTTAGAGAGCACCGATGAATTGGGATCACGTGGATTGTCTTTACCACCGCCCCTTCGTGCAAGGACTACGCGCAACTCCTCTACTTGGCTCTCACACGGCTATGGGCCATTTACCACTTCTCACATTATGCTCATTTTACCGTGTTCACTTTGCATGCTATGCTTGCTTCTATGCCTTTGCCATGCAATTGTGACCCTTGCTTGCATCTACCCATGATTCTCCATTATGATATTCCTATGTGTATTTGCATGCTTGGTGGAGATCCTTGTTGCTTTTGCCATGTTTATCATGTGCCCCATTCTATTGATGCTTGTTGTGTTGGGAGAGTCATGATGACCCATTGCTATTCGTGATATGGCCTCTCACCAATACATTCATGATATTGTACTCATATCTTGCTTTCATGCTTGTGCTATGACTTGTGAATTATTCATGCCCACTATTTGCACCAATGACATGTTTGCCATGATTCCTCCTAGTATGTTGCATCTTCGCACTACTAGCTTGCTTGATTTGCTAGCTATGAATGCTCACTATATTGCATCACCCATGTTCCACTACTTGCTTTCTTGGGTTGATGACATATATGCTCATGCCTCTCACATGATATATCTTGATCATTGTCTCTTGTGTCATACTTGCTCATCTCATGCGGTTGATGACAACCATCTATATGCTTTGCACATGATTCATATTGTTCGTGTCATATATCTCCATGTGTCAGCTTCTCTCATGCTAGATGATTTGCCATGTATTGAGTGCAACAATGCTTATAGTCTTGCTCATGAGATTGCCGCCATAGCATTCTCACATATGTTTGGAGATTTTGACATACTCCTTGTGAAGCATGCTTGTCTTCCTCTTGCACCATATACCTAGTGCCTTGAATATCGCCATTATTGAATCATATTATTCATGCACTTGTGCTTCTAATGGTTATGTGCAAGAGAAGAGAACCATCATGATGGATGATGTGTTTATCTACCATGCGATACGCTCTTTGCCTTGTTTTCTCGTGTGTGTAGGATACTTGGACTTCGTGGTCGACTTCCACTTCACGTGAGTCGACCATTCGAGCTGTTGAGAGCGAGCCTCATACATTCTACCACGACTCGCTTCTACACCACATTTCCTACCACTTCGGCATTGTGAAGAATGCACAAGGACACGCTTTCAAGGTGACATCCTTCTTGAGCTTGGATATTGTGGATCATACTTCATGTGTTGCTTGCACCATTTGCACGCATGTTTGAGATATTGCTTGCACCCATGATAACCACATTTCCATGCTTCATGATATATATACCTTGTGTGTTGCATCCAATTCTTGGACTACTTGCTACTATCATATGGTTGGTTGCACCAAGATCATTTCTTCACATATGCCATGTTCCTTTGCTTGTCACATGATTCACTTGACTGCCTCACACATGATGAACAATTGCTCTTTCTATTGTGTTGAGTGCCACACTATATTCACTACACCCTATGCACATTATGCGTGGATTGTCTTGCACTTGACCCATGTGTTTAGACATCTCATCTTATTTGGTGCTGTGAATGATTCCTATGCCTACCATCGACCATTTGTCGAGCTCTTTATGCATGCTTGTTATGACCTCGAGGTAGATGCTTATGCTCTTGTCACACATATTTGCATCTCTACCTCACATTTACATGCTTGTCCCCATGATATCTTTGCTTGTGCTCAATTTATGTGCTTACATGCCATGTCACAATCCTTTGTCAAACCATATGCTATGCTTGATGACAACACTTGTTTGGCTTAATCACCTCTTGAATGCTTGGTTTTGCACTAATGCTAACCACATTTGTTTTTCCAAGTGTTTGTTGTCCTTGCTCATTTTGAAGGAATCCCAAGACGGTGCGACATTGAGAGTGCCCATTGCAAGCTTGAAGATGACGAGTACTTGGTCAACGCCCACTTCTTCATGGCGGCCATCTCTTTCCCATGGTGATTTGGTTTTCGATCCGAGGTCGGATCTTTCCAAGGGGAGGGATGATGCGAGCATCCTACGGTCATCACCATGTCAAGAGTCCATTTGGCAAGTGACACATGCACTCTACTTCTCATACATAAAGGTGAATCTTCTCCTTACACGTGTTCACTTGACCCCTTTGAGGATGGTATACTACTTGACACTCCACTGTGCATGCATAGGTATTGTCGAGCTTCACGAATGACGAGGAGGAGTGCAAGCGCCAAGGAACGCCTACACCGTCCGCAAGGGAAGCGTGGAAGCGAAGACGAAGAAGAAGGACCTGCCTAGCCTGTAAAGGGCGGTATTATCACCAAAAGTAAGCGGATTATCATTGCTGCGGTACTCACCGCCTAAAGCAAGCAGATTACCATTGCGGTACTACCGCCCATGAGTCCCAGATTACCGCCTCGCCTGCAGCAGCCAAGGCCTTGGCCTTGTATCCTCTCCCACTTACCCCTTCGTGGATTAGACTATAAATAGACCACCTCCACCTCCTTTCTAGGGTAAGCAAATATGATAGCTCATTCTTAGGTGAGCTTTGCTCCTACCTCCACTCTTGAGAGAGAGAGACTACCACTCCCATGGAGTTCAAGACCTCCATGTGAGAAGATCCTCATGGATATCATCAAGACCCCTTGTGGGAAGATCCATCTAGGATATCATCAAGACCTCCTCTTGGAGATGAACCTTACCTTGTATCTTTCCCTTTGTTGTTCATGTACCTTGTGATCTTGTGTGTTTGATTGTCTAGTGGATGTGTGATTGGACTTGTTCTTGAGTGTTTCCTCAGATTTTCTCCCTGCTCTTCCCCGTGTTCATCGTGTTCTCCGTGGATCCCCTAAACGTGGAAGATCGATTTAATTAGGGTTCCACCCTACATCACAAGAACACGATGGAGTTGATGGCATGCTAAGGGGATCAAGAACGGAGTTACAAGTGATGATTTCAGGACTTTGAAGCCACCATAAGGAGTGCATGAAGCCTTGGACGAAATATACAAGATGCCACTTCATAATATTCGCTCCATAGGCTATTCTAGGTGCCGCGCCACCTTATTATTGGGCCAGCCCATGTAATTTCGAAATACTTAAGTATAGGCTATTTTTAGAGTCCTGTATGTGTGGGAAACAAGAGTTAGGGTTGGTTTTGACCTGATGAGGACATGAGTACTTTGTATATGACAAAAAATATTGCATGTGCATATTTGTCGTGTGATTTCTAGTGCAAACTATTCAATAATCTATTTATGTTACCCAGAACAAAAATATTTCACACTTTTGTGTTTTGTCTAATTGCAGGTGTATGGGACATTTGTACAATCCACATATGAAGATAAGGAAGAAAGAGATGTTTATTTGCTGTTCAAAAGTCCTCTCACGTCACTTTTGGCCCAAGAGAAGATAGAGTCCAAGTCTCTCACGTTCTGGATTCAGATCGGACTCACAGATATACCTGACTCAAAACGCCAACAACTTTTTCATACGGATTCGAATTGTGATTCTTTTTTTGTTGAAAGTAGATTTCATGCTCTTTCCAGCACAATTGAATCACCTAAAATCCATCCGAGCGTTGAGTTGTGGACAAAACAATCTGACGCTGCACCAGAATCCGAGTCAAACTACAAGTCCAAAGGTGTTACGCCACCTCCACTTGGGCTCATTGGACTTGTACGACCTAGGTTAGTTTTTAGGCTGCCTTGGGACGTTCTCCACCTCCTTGGCCGCCACCCCTTGCTCCTATATAAGTAGATCCATCTAGTAGCTTTTTGTGGGATTTGTTTAGAAGTTAGCCATTGCAACTTCGCAGTACTTTGTTTGTGTCCAACGACCAGACCAAGACCGCCACGGATCCCCACCTTTATCAATACTTCATACATACCGCAATATTCAGATTGCTTTTATCATATTCTTGCTTGTTCTTCGATTGCTTGCAGGAATAGACCTTCGTGGTCAGGTTGATCGTGTTCGCGCGTGGTCAATAACCTCTCGGAGTTGGTTTAGCGATTGCTAAGGCGCAACGTCAGGCACGCTTGTAGTCGGATCGCCAAAGTCATCTTCACCAAATCGATAGTTATCATCTCATCGAAAGATCGACACCCCGCCTATCAGGACCCCATCCTCGGCCACGAAATTCTCCTTTCCCCCATATAGCACCGTTAGGGCGCCGTTAGACTTTGGGTTTTGTTTAGATCAAAAGTTCGCCATAGCTGCAACTTCGCTGCATTTCGCTTTGTGTTCAACGACTGCATAAAGGCGCCACATAACCCCACCTTGATCAATAAAGCTTACATCTTATATTCGAATATCCAGATTGCAATCTCAGTTTCTTGCTTGTTCTTCGCTTGTTCCCGCAGGAAATAGACCCTCGTGGTCGTTGATCATGCCTCGCGTGGTCAATAACCTCTCGGAGTTGGTTTAGCTGACATATATACACGCTCAGCAAGCTCGTAATCGGATCGCCAAAGTCGATTCCACCAAAGCGAATCCACCATCTCATCGAAGACGGACACCCTGCCTCTATCACTTTTCCTTGCTTGAGTGACGAATGTCGATGGAGATGTTCTCGGCGCGCCTTGCAATCTTGATTGTGCGCCTTTGCATTTGTTGTTGTAGATCAAGATTGATGCTTTGAGATGTAGTTTGATGCGGAGCATCCTTCCATCATCCTCATGGACTCTACATCGACACATCCAACCCCACAAGGACCTATGACTCGAGCATGTGCAAGAGCTCTTGAAACCGAGGTGACATCACTCCTCTCAATTCCCTTTGATTCACATGAGACATGGTTACTACCTCAAACGGAAATGCTATGCATGCTTAGGTACCAAGGAGTCAACCTAGCTACAGCTCAAAAGGGACATC
Source organism: Aegilops speltoides (assembly GCA_021437245.1). Taxonomy (NCBI): domain Eukaryota; kingdom Viridiplantae; phylum Streptophyta; class Magnoliopsida; order Poales; family Poaceae; genus Aegilops; species Aegilops speltoides. The sequence continues at coordinate 67,046 of JAHHZJ010005765.1, read as the reverse complement.
AAGAGCGAGAGGAGGAGCTGCAGAGTCCAGCAGCACGGTACTATCGCCCAAATTAAGCGGTACTAATACGAGCTGAGCCAGCGGCACTACCGCCGATCCGCCTCTACGTCCGCCGAACCCGACAACCCAGAATCGAACGGCCAGAGCTGTACATCAGCCCCGAAGGGTATACTACCATTAATTCCTCGAAGCGTACTACCGCCTCCAGAGCGGTACTACCGCTGAAGATCTGCTGCACTACCGCCTCCCGAAGGGTACTACCGCCTGCCTGTGTAGTGCGCTTTCGGCCGAGCCCGTACTGCTTCGCCCCAACTTACCCATTTGAGAACCTAGACTATAAATAGACCATCCCTCATCCTTTCTAGGGCTAGCAATCGGATTAGCTCATATTTGTGTGTGAGAGCCTTTGCTCATCCACCGCATTTCTCCACGGAGATCAGACCTCCGCTCAGGAGAAGATCCATCGGATTCAAGACCCCTATACGAAGATCCCTCGTTGATGAGGACATCCATACCATTGTTACATTCCACGCCCCTACTGTTACATATACGGGACCAATTACTAGAGTCAAGACGCCAATTAAATTACTGTGTACTTTGCTTTGGTAATGATTCTAATGTTCATGAGAATATGATGCTGTCTAAATTGGATACATTTGTTTTGCTTACAAATGAAGGGCCTAGCTTGGAGAAGGATGAACATTGGAGCAAGAACACGATGGAGTTGATGGCATAAGGATCAAGAACGGAGCAAGTGATGATTTCAGTGAATTTGCCACCATAAGGAGTGCATGAAGCCTTGGACGAAATATAAAGTTGCCACATAATATTCGTCCATAGGCTATTCTAGGTGCCATGTTACCCATTAGGCCAGGCCCATGTAATTTCGAAATACTTAAGTATAGGCTATTTTAGAGTCCGTATGTGGGGGAAACAAGAGATAGGGTTTCTGACCCCACCTTCGGCCACGAAATTCACTCCTTTTCCCCATATATACAGCCCTTAGGGCTGCTTAGACTTTGGGTTTGTTTAGATCAAAAGTTCGCCATAGCTGCAACTTCGCAGATTGCTTGTGTTCAACTAATTGCACCAAGCGCCACAGAACCCCACCTTGATCAATAAAGCTTTCATCTTATATTCGAATATCCAGATTGCAATCTCAGTTTCTTGCTTGTTCTTCGCTTGCTCGCAGGAAATAGACCGTGGTCGTTGATCGGTTCGCGTGGTCAATAACCTCGGAGTTGGTTTAGCGACATATATGCCGACGCCCCCATCGTCAGAGTCGGATCACAAAGTCCTTCACCAGCGAAATCCACCATCTCATCGAAAGACGGGACACCGCTCTATCACTGTGGATTCAAGGCCTCCTCCGGAGATGAACGGTTCCTTTGTATCCTTACCTTTGTTGACTTTGTATCTTGTGGATCTCTTTATGTGTGTGGTGATCTAGCACTGTGGATCGATTCTTGTTGGTTGAGTGATTCCCTTGTTTTCCCTGTTTCCCCTTGTGCTTCCGCTGTTCTTCGTGTTTCTCAGAGGATCCCTCCAAACGTGAAAGATCGACGAATTAGGTTCCACCCTACATCATATGGTATCATGAGCTGTTGATCACGTTGGAGCCCCTACCCGTGTTTTCTAGCTTGATTTGTTGTTTTCGCCCTAAATCCGAAAATCCCCACCAAAATAGCCCCCAAATTTTTTTGTGATTTGTTGGTTTGATGATGTTTTGTTGATTTTGATACGTGGATTTGCTTGGTTTCAAGTGGATCTAGCATCTCCAAGTTTCCTCTTCCATCCATTAAAATCCATCGAATTTTGCCCCGAAATCACCCATTTCCGCACCAAAATCGCGAAACACCGAAAGCAGTCGAGAAATCCCGACACGAGCGGTACTATCATTTACAGAGCGTACACACGCCTCGAGCGGTACTAACGCCCCCAGCGGTACTACCGCCCTGGCCATTTCCAGCTTTCCGGTTTCACCATTTCCACCATAACTTCCACATCCGAGTCCGATTTTTCGCTCTTCTTTAGCTCGTTAGGTTCATTGACATTCTCCTTCTCCTAGATTGGTTATAGGGCCAACATCATACACTATACCACCTCCGCTTTTCCGCTACCACCATGGTTGCTTTTGTTCTTGAGAATTTGAGTTGTTGTTCCCGTGTCCTATTGTGTTTCGCTATATAGGTACGGTCCGACGCAACATCACCACCGCCATCTTCATAAGGACTCATCATCGCCATGACGGTAACCTCGACGACATCTTTGTCATCTCGCATTGCATTGATAACCATCATAGCCCATCTTTATGCTGCTTACCCATCGAGACTAGCCATTGAGTATTGCCGCAACGTGACTTGTGCACATTGTATCATACCCATAGCATACATACCATACTATAGTGGTGCATATCTCAAGATCCACTTGTGTGTCACAAAGTTGTCATCGCATACACAATTGCTATCTTGGTTCGTGAAGTTTATAAGAAAAGAGCTCAAAAGAGAAAGAGCCACCCAAGCTTTTAAGCAAAAGAGAAAGATAAGCAAAGAGCTTATAAGCAAGAACCATAGCATCATACTACATTAAGATTGTCATATAAGATCATCTTGGATCTGCACCGAATACCATATATATAGCATACTTGGGATAGAGATCGTGCATTTTGCCTAGTAGGTTGTGCACAAGCCCGTGATCCCTTATTGTGCAATCGTATATATGTCTCTAGTATTGTGCAACAAGAGCATTTTCGTGGATTCCACATTTTGGCTCACTTTTGGTTTGCACAATCCCATTTATCTATTTGCGCAGTCTTCTTCCATGGCCCAGGCACAAAGGATATTATTTGTCGCTTGTAAGGGAAGAGGACATTTTAAGAGAATGCAAATCCAGCGCGATGATTGCTATGAGGATGGTGGGTAGGAGTCCGCTAGTGACTATGATGAGGAGACTTTGGCTCTTATTACACATGAGGAACACGGTGGAGATGATTCTGATCATGAGACACAATACATGGCTGCAAGATGCCAGTATGAATGTTTAGTTGCTCAACGTGTTTTGAGTGTCAGTTACAAGTGAGCAAAATCAGAGGCATAATTTGTTTCATACAAAGGAGTTGTGAAGGAACGTTCTATTCAAGGCCATCATAGATGGAGGGAGCTGCAACAACTTGGCTAGCATGGAGATGGTGGAGAAGCTATCTTCACCACAAGACCACATCCACATCCTTACTACATCCAATGGTTCAACAACATGGCAAGGTTAAGGTAACACGACGTCTGTGCATTTTAGTATCTCTACATATGCTGATTATGTTGATTGTGATGTGGTACCTATGCAAGCATGTTCCTTGTTACTTGGTAGACCATGGCAATTTGATAAAATTTCAACACCATGGTAGAAACAATCAAGATACTCTTGTTCATAAGGATAAAATATTACTTTGCTTCCTATGACTCCGAGTCCATTTTGAAAGATGATATTAATAGAGCTAATAAAGCAAAACAGAGAAAAATAAGAGTGAAAATCAGATTGTGGTAAAAGAATTTGAGCAAACATGAAGCTAATAATAAACCATCTATCGTTGCTTGAAATTAAATTGAAAAGTGCATGTTTACTTGCCACTAAATCTGATATTGATGAGCTAGATTTTAGCAAATCTGTTTGCTATGCTTTTGTGGCAAAGAGGCATTATTTTCATTCAGGACGGTTTTCCTTCTTTGCCTCCTCCGTCACTAACATTTTGCAGAGTTCCCGACGCTTTTCCACAAGACGCGCCACCGGATTACCACCTATTCGAGGGATTGAGCATCAAATTGACTTAATTCCTGCATCATTACCCAACCCGCACCATACCGCATCAATCCAGAGGAGATGAAGGAGATTATGCGCCAAAGGAGCTGCTCGACAAAGGTTATATACGAATCCCTTAGTCCTTGTGCGTTCCTATTATTCTAGTGCCAAAAAGGATGGTACATCACGATGTGTGTTGATTGTAGAGGCATTAATAATATTACTATTCGATCGCCACCCTATTCCTAGGCTAGATGATATGCTTGATGAATTGAGTGGCTCTACAATATTCTCCAAAGTTGATTTATGAGTGGATACCATCAAATTCGTATGAAATTGGGAGATGAATGGAAAACAACATTTAAAACTAAGTTTGGATTATATGAGTGGTTAGTCATGCCTTTTGGGTTAACTAATGCACCTAGTACTTTCATGAGATTAATGAACGAAGTTTTACGTGCTTTCATTGGACGATTTGTGGTAGTCTATTTTGATGATATACTGATTTATAGCAAATCTTTGGAAGAACATTTGGAACATTTACGGTTGTTTTTAATGCTCTACGTGATGCACGCTTGTTTGGTAACCTTGGGAAGTGCACCTTTGCACCGACAGTATCTTTTCTTGGCTATGTTGTTACTCCACAGGAATTGAAGTTGATAAAGCCAAGATTGAAGCTATTGAGAGTTGGCCGCAGCCCAAAACGGTCACACAAGTGAGGAGTTTCCTTGGCCTCGCTGGTTTCTATAGGCGAGAGAGATTTCAGCACCATTGTGCACCTCTCAATGAGCTTACAAAGAAGGATGTGCCTTTTGTTTGGGGTACCGCAGAAGAAGCCTTCACGGTATTGAAAGATAAGTTGACACATGCCCTTTACTCCAACTTCCGATTTTAATAAGACTTTTGAGCTTGAATGTGATGCTAGTGGAATTGGATTAGAGGTGTGTTATTACAAGATGGCAAACCTGTTGCATACTTTTCTGAAAAAATTGAGGGCCTAGTCTGAATTACTCTACTTATGATAAAGAATTATATGCTCTTGTTCGACTTTAGAAACATGGCAACATTATTTATGGCCCAAAGAATTTGTTATACATTCTCGATCATGAATCTTTGAAACATATTAAAAGTCAAGCTAAATTGAATCGTAGACATGCTAAATGGGTTGAATTCATTGAGACTTTCCTTATGTCATTAAACACAAGAAGGGTAAAGAAAATGTTATTGCGATGCATTGTCTCGTCTATACTATGCTTTCACAACTTGACTTCAAAATATTTGGTTTGGAGACCATCAAAGATCAATATGTGCATGATGCTGATTTTAAAGATGTATTGCAGAATTGTAAAGAAGGAAGAACATGGAACAAGTTTGTCGTTAATGATGGATTTGTGTTCCGTGCTAACAAGCTATGCATTCCAAATAGCTCTGCTCGTTTTTGTTGTTGCAGGAGGCGCATGGAGGAGGACTAATGGGACACTTTGGCGTGAAGAAGACGGAGGACGATTTGCTACACATTTCTTTTGGCCAAAGATGAGACGGATGTTGAGCGCTTTATTGCTCACTGCACTACATGTCAAAAAGCTAAGTCACGACTCAATCCTCATGGTTTATATATGCCTTTGCTCTGCACTCTAGTGTTCCTTGGGAGGATATATCTATGGACTTTGTTTTAGGTTTACCTAGAACAAAGAAGGGAGGATAGCATATTTGTTGTCATGGATAGATTCTCAAAATGGCACACTTTATACCATGTCATAAAGCGATGATGCTGCAATGTTGCTGATTTGTTCTTTCGTGAAATTATTCGCTTGCATGGTGTGCCAAATACTATTGTTTCAGATCGTGATACTAAATTTCTTAGCCACTTTTGGAGATGTTTATGGGCTGTTGGGGACTAAACTGCTTTTAGTACTACTTGTCACCCCCAAACCGATGGATAAACCAAGTAGTCAATAGAACATTGTCTACTATGCTTAGGGCTGTTCTAAAGAATAATAAGAAAATGTGGGAGGAATGCTTGCCTCATATTGAATTTGCTTATAATCGCTCATTGCATTCTACTACTAAGATGTGCCCTTTTAAGTTGTGTATGGTTTCCACCGCACCTATTGATTTGTTGCTCTTCCATCTTCGAGAAGGTTAATTTTGATGCTAAAGAACGCTAAATTGATTTTAAAAATGCATGAGTTAACTAAGGAAAACATTGAGCGATGAATGCTAAATATAAACTTGCGGAGATAAGGGTAGAAAACATGTTGTGTTTGCACCGAGATCTTGTTTGGTTACATTTATGTAAGGATAGATTTCCGATTTGCAAATCAAAGCTAATGCCACGCGCTGGTCCCTTTAAGGTGTTGGAGAAAGTAAATGATAATGCATATAAACTTGAGCTGCCGCAGATTTTGGGGTTAGTCCCACTTTTAACATTGCAGATTTGAAGCCATTTTTGGTGAGGAAGATGAACTTCCGAGGACACTTCATTTCAAGAAGGAGGATGATGAGGACATCAATACACTTGTTACACCCACAGCCCTCGCCGCTATACATACCGGACCAATTACTAGAGTCACAAGACGCCAACTAAATTACCTGTACTTTCGCTTTTGGTAATGATTCTAATGTTCATGAGAATATGATGTCGCTTAAATTGGATACATTTGTTTTGCTTACAAATGAAGGGCCTAGCTTGGAGAAGGATGAACATTGGAGCAAGAACAAGCATGGAGATGATGGCATGCAAGGGGGACAAGAATGGAGTTACAAGTGATGATTTCGGACTTTGAAGCCACCATAATGAGTGCATGAAGCCTTGGACGAAATATACAAGATGCCACTCCATAAATTTCGTCCAGAGGCTATTCTAGGTGTCACACCTTATTATTGGGCCAGCCCCATGTAATTTCGAAATACATTAGTATAGGCTATTTTAGAGTCCGATGTGTGGGGAACAAGAGATAGGTTAGTTTTGACCTTCCACCAAGGGCCACGAAATTCACCCCTCTTCCTCCATATATACAGCCCTTAGGGCACCGCTTAGACTTTGGGTTTTGTTTAGATCAAAAGTTCGCCATAGCTGCAACTTCCAGATTTCGCTTGTGTTCAACGACTGCATAAAGGCGCCAGTAACCCCACCTTGATCAATAAAGCTTTCATCTTATATTCGCAATATCCAGATTGCAATCTTAGTTTCTTGCTTGTTCTTCGTTTTCCAGAAATTGCCTTCGTGGTCGTTGATCGTGTTCCGGCGGTCAATAACCTCTCGGAGTTGGTTTAGCGATGCTAAGGCGCCGACGCCCCGACGTCGAGTCGGATCGCCAAAGTCGATTTCATTCCAAAACGATAGCCACCATCTCATCAAATACGGGACACCCTTGCCTCTATCATCAAGTCCTACAAGCGATCTTCCTCATCTTCGAGAAGACGCCAAGAGCACATCCTTCCGAGCTACCACCTCCGCAAGATCACATCGCATCGACACCATCAACAACAAGAACGTGAAGGTCAAGAGCTCAACACCAACAACCGCCAACGACTTCACCATCTCCTTGGCATCTTCGCCAAGCGACTTCAAGGCATCTTCGCCACGGACATATGGCATCTTCGCCAACAAGAACCTCAAGACTACACTCAAGAGAAGCTACCCAAGCTCAAGTCCGCGACTTCCACGAGCTACTACGACTCGACAACCACCACAGGATTCCTTTCTATGGGACTCAAGAACCCGAGGAGTACCTCGAGGGAGCGCTTGATGGACGACTACCTCAAGCTACATCAAGTTCGTCCCCAAGATCAAGTGAAGTGCGCCACAAGAAACTTCCACGACCACGCTCGCATGGTGGCTTCACACACCTTCGAGTACTACGACATGAGTTGGCCCAAGACGAAGAAAGCTTTATGGCGAGAGTTTGTGCCTCCAACCTACACGGAATAACTTCGACGCCAATTGGAGAACACCACCCAAGGATCCAAGTCCATCGACAAGCACTTCAAGGAGATGATGATTGCTCTTGCGACGAGCCGTGGATTTACCCCATTTCGATGAAGTTCCACTTCATGATGGGATTGCACAACGACATATCCAAGACAATCCTCCTCGAGAACTACAAGTCCATCGACGACTACTACATTGGTGCTCTCAAGGCGGAACAAGAACTCATGAAGGCCAAGGCTTCTCCACCCCAAGCACACTTCAAGCAATCAAGCTTCACGACAAGCATGAGGCTAGTACCACCACGATGTCCAAGGCCGATAAGCTCCAAGACGATGCTCCCAAGTGCGACTTCACCGCCATCCCTCTTTGTGGCATTGATGATGCCGAGTCTACTTCGACTTTTTTCAAGACGGCAGCCACTGAGTTCGACCACGGAGACCTTCAAGGACCAAGCTTTGGAGGCGAGTGACAAGGTGGCGAGCAAGGATGATGTTTCCATCTTTGGAGGCGAGAGCGATGAAGTGCCATCTTCGCCTTCATCAACGCGCACGATGACGAGATGATCGAGCATGGGATTTTCCTTCGGTCATGGAGGAGAGTGATGATGTGCCATCTTCGCCTCCATCCACGGCGACACGGCGAGATGGTTGGGCATGGGATCTTCCTTCACCACGGCGACGATGATGACTTGAGTGACTTGTGCCACCATATTGAGAGTGAGAGTGACTTCACCACTAGCCCCATACATGATGAGTTACCACATTCCCATGTGAGGAGAGCCACAACCCCACCACTTGAGTGAGATGAGTGACTCCACCATACGTGAGTTTGAGTGCACCTATTTTGAGGGAGTGAGTGAACCACCACATAGAGAGAGTGAGATAGTTGATAGGTCTCGTGAGGCCATTTGCATTTCTAACAACTTGACCTCTACCTCTATTGTGTCTTCTCGCTTGGTGCTAGGTCCCATTTATGATGACGCTACGATCCCGATTCACTTCTGCCTCCCTTTGGACAAGACGATGGCCATGGTGGATTATGATGCACCGCCACATGGTTCCATCAAGATGATGATGATGACCACCATTTGGTCTTTCCCACTCACCTACACCACTTGAGTGGAAACAAAGGTAACATAGGTGAAGGTGATGCTCTAGTCCCACTAGTGGACATTCTTGACATTGATTGCTTGCATGATGTTGATCCACCTATTGCCATGCTTCATGCTAGTATGATTTCCACATGGCGATGTTCCCATTTATGATGAGTATGATGATTCTCTTGTGGAGTCTATTAGTGATGCCATGTTACATAGGATTTCTTGTGACAATTCTTAGGTCACATCATGTTTGATAATCCGCTTGACTTGTCATATGCTATGCATGAGATCCATCATATTTCTTATTTACAATCTCTTCATAGTGACTATGCATATGCCATTAAAATAAACCCAATTTGCACATATGGCATAGATGACAAGCACATGGTTATTGGCATTTGTTTTTCTTGTGATGATATTGATATGCTCCCTTTGCATCATTTATCTCACATGCCATGCCATGACCACCTAGCTTTATATGCATTGTTTTGGATGTTGTCCATTTCCTCCATATGATGTTTCCAATATTGCTCATGAGGAGGCCCCATAGTTTCCTCATACATGTTAGGGAATTTGATCCATCCCATTCATTGCATGATCCCCATACTTGTTTGCACCATTGCTACCCCTAATAAACATACTATTGATGTGCCATATACTTGCATTCTCAATTTGTGTCCCCATCGTTCATACATAACAACTATTCTTTCATGATGGATGACATGTTCCTATACCATGCATCAAATTTCTTTGAGCGATGCTTATCTTGTGCTAACTCACAGGCACATACACATCATGATGGATGATGTGTACATTTACCACACACAAATTTCTTTCGCTTGTGTCCTTTGTTAGGTACCATGAATACTTGTCAACTTCCAATCCCAAGTTGACAAACGAGCTCTTGAGAGCAACGATGATTTGGGATCCCGTGGACTATCCTTACCACGCTCCTTCAGAAGGACTACCCGGGAACTCCTCTACTTGGCTCTCACACGGCTATGGGCCATTTACCACTTCCAATTATGCTCATTTTACCTGTTCACTTTGCATGCTATGCTTGCTTCTATGTTTTCCATGCAATTGTGACCCTTGTTTGCATCTACCCATGATTCTCCATTATGATATTCCTTTGTATTTGCATGCTTGGTGGAGATCCTTGTTGCTCATGTTTATCATGTGCCCCATTCTATTGATGCTTTTGTGTTGGGAGAGTCATGATGACCCATTGCTATTCACATATGGCCTCTCGCCAATACATTCATGATATTGTACTCATATCTTGCTTTCATGCTTGTGCTATGACTTGTGAATTATTCATGCCCACTATTTGCACCAAGGACATGTTTGCCATGATTCCTCCTAGTATGTTGCATCTTCGACTACTAGCTTGCTTGATTTGATAGCTATGAATGCTCGCTATATTGCATCACCCATGTTCCACTACTTGCTTTCTTGGGTTGATGACATATATGCTCATGCCTCTCACATGATATATCTTCATCATTGCCTCTTGTGTTATAAGTGCTCATCTCATGTGGTTGATGACAACCATCTATATGCTTTGCACATGATTCAGATTGCTTCTTGTCATATATCTCCATGTGTTGCCTCTCTCATGCACGATGATTTGCCATGTATTGAGTGCAACAATGATTCTCTTCTTGTTCATGAGATTGCCCCATAGCATTCTCGATATATTTGGAGATTTTGACACAATTCTTGTGAAGCATGCTTGTCTTACTTCTTTGCACCATATACCTAGTGCCATGAATATCGCCATTGTTGCATCATATTATTCATGCACTTTTGCTTCTAATGGTTATGTGCAAAGATGAGAACCATCATGATGGATGATGTGTTTGTCTACCATGCGATACTTTCTTTGTTTTGTTTTTGCATGTGTAGGATACTTGGACTTCGTGGTCGACTTCCACTTCACGTGAGTTGACCATTCGAGCTCTTGAGAGCGAGCCACCTTCTACCACTTTATTCTACATCGCTCTTGCTTGTGTCTCGACATTGTGTAGAATGCACAAGGACATGCTTTCAAGGTGATATCCTTCTTTTGAGAACTCCCAAACAATGAGCATGGATATTGTGGATCATACTTCATGTGTTGCTTGCACCATTTGCACGCATATTCTAGATATTGCTTGCACCCATGATAACCACATTTCCATGCTTCATGATATATATACCTTGTGTGTTGCATCCAATTCTTGGACTACTTGTACTATCATATGGTTGGTTGCACCAAGATCATTTCTTCACATATGCCATGTCCCTTTGCTTATCACATGCTTGACTTGATTGCCTCACACATGATGAACAATTGTCTGTTTCCATTGTGTTGAGTGCCATATATCTTCTCTACACCCTATGCACGTTATACTTGGATTGTCTTGCACTTGCCCCATGTGTTTAGACATTTCACTATATTTGGTGTTGTGAATGACTCTTATGCCTACCATAGACCGCTCATTGAGCTCTTTATGCATGCTTGCTATGAACTTGAGGTAGATGCTTGTTCACTTATCACATATATTTGCATCTTGACCTCCCATTTACATGCTTGTTCCCATGATGTACTTGATTGTGCTCAATTTATATGTCCAAATGTCATGACACACTTCTTTGTCAAACCATATGCTATGCTTGATGACAACACTTGTTGGGTGAATCTCCTCTGAATGCTTGGTTTTGCTCTCACGACAACCACATTTGTTTTTCCAAGTGCTTGTTATCTTTGCTACTTTTGAAGGAATTACAAGACGGTGCGACATTGAGAGTGCCCATTTGGAACTTCAAGATGACAAGAACTTGGTGATCGACCACTTCTACACGGCAACGCCCATCTCTTTCCCATGGTGATTTGGTTTTCGATCCGAGGTCGGATCTTTCCCAAGGGGAGGGATGATGCGGAGCATCCAACGGACATCACCATGTCAAGAGTCCGCTTGGCAAGTGACACGCAACCTCTACTTCTCATACATAAAGGTGAATCTTCTCCTTACACGTGTTCACTTGACCCTTTGAGGATGGTATACTACTTGACACTCCACTGTGCATGCATAGGTATTGTCGGAGCTTCACGCACGACGAGGAGTGCAAGCGCCAAGGAACACCTACACCGTCCATGAGGGAAGCATGGAAGCTAAGACGGAAGAAGAAGGACCTGCCTAGCCGAAGGGCGGTATCTACCCAAAGCAAGCAGGTACTACAGCAAGGTATTATCATCACAAAGCAAGCGGTACTCATTAGCGGTACTACGCCCATGAGTCCGATCACCGCCTGGTCAGGCAATCAGGGCCTTTGGCCTTGTATCCCTCTCCCACTTACCCCTTCGTGGCTTAGACTATAAATAGACCACCTCCACCTCCTTTCTAGGGTTAGCAAAGGATAGCTCATTTGTATGTGAGCTTTGCTCCTACCTATCTCTTGAGAGAGAGACCACTACTCCATTGGAGGCCAAGACTCCATCTAGGAGAAGATCCCATGATATCATCAAGACCCCTTGTGGAAGATCCATCTAGGATACAAGACCCCTTGTGGGAAGATCCATCTAGGATATCATCAAGACCTCCTCTTGGAGATGAACCTTACCTTGTATCTTTCCTTTGTTGTTCATGTACCTTGTGATCTTGTGTGTTTGATTGTCTAGTGGATGTGTGATTTGGACTTGTTCTTGAGTGTTTCCGCAGGATTTCTCTACGTTTTCCCCGTGTTCATCGTGTTCTCCGAGGATCCCTCCAAACGTGAAAGATCGACAATTAGGGTTCCACCCACATCAGCTTCCAAGATGGAAGTGTCGCCTCACTGTAGGTGGTCGCTGGACTTGATGAAGTCGATGTAGCGCATCTGAAGTAGGCGAAGATGCCGACATCCAAAGGCTAAGATGCTTGATAGCACTTGGCGAAGATGCCAAAGTGGTTGGTGTAGCCGTAGCGCCGCCTTGGTGGTGGTCATCTCGGTCTTCTTTGTGCTCTTGAAGCTTGGACTTGGCGTGAAGTAGGGCTTGTTGGGACTTATGCATTTGCGCTTGTCGAGCATCTTCATGATGATGATGTTGTCATGCTTGAGCTCGTAGTAGATGTCGTCGCCGTCGGCACATGTTGCTTGGAGGTGACTTGCCCTTCATGACGATGTGGATCACGAATGTGATGGTGGTCGCCATGTAGATGTTGACTTGGACGACTTTGGCGCTTGCATCTTGTTTGCGCCCAAGACTTGTGGCTTGACCGCTTGCCTTGAGCATGATGAAGTGGAAGATGACTTGATCAAGGCCCGAATCTCTTCCATCCTCGCATCTTGCTCCTCCTTTTGTGCGGCAAGCTTGTTGTCGATGTAGTCCCTTTTGATGAGGACATCAATACCATTGTTACACCCACAGCCCCTATCGTTACATATATCGGGACCAATTACTAGAGCTCACAAGACGCCAATTAAATTACCTGTACTTTCTGCTTGGTAATGATTCTAATGTTCATGAGAATATGATGTGCTTAAATTGGATACATTTGTTTTGCTTACAAATGAAGGGCCTAGCTTGGAGAAGGATGAACATTGGAGCAAGAACACGATGGAGTTGATGGCATGCTAAGGGATCAAGAACGGAGTTACAAGTGATGATTTCAGACTTTGAAGCCACCATAAGGAATGCATGAAGCCTTGGACGAAATATACAAGATGCCACTTCAAAATATTCGTCCATAGGCTATTCTAGGTGTCACTACCTAATTATTGGGCCAGCCCATGTAATTTCGAAATACTTAAGTATAGGCTATTTTAGAGTCCGTATGTGGGGAAACAAGAGTTAGGGTTGGTTTCGACCTGATGAGGACATGAGTACCTTGTATATGACAAAAATATTGCATATGCATATTTGTCGTGTGATTTCTAGTGCAAACTATTCAATAATCTATTTATGTTACCTGCAAAAAATACTTCACACACTTTTGTGTTTTGTCTAATTGCAGGTGTATGACATTTGTACAATCCACATATGAAGATAAGGAAGAAAGAGATGTTTATTTGCTGTTCAAAAGTCCTCTCACGTCACTTTTGGCCCAAGAGAAGATAGAGTCCAAGTCTCTCACGTTCTGGATTCAGATTCGACTGCACAGATATACCTGACTCAAAACGCCAACAACTTTTTCATACGGATTCGAATTGGTGATTCTTTTTTGTTGGAAAGTAGATTTCATGCTCTTTCCAGCACAATTGGAATCACCTTAAAATCCATCCGGAGCGTTGAGTTGTGGACAAAACAATCTGACGCTGCACCAGAATCCGAGTCAAACTACAAGTCCAAAGGTGTTACGCCACCTCCACTTGGGCTCATTGGACTTGTACGACCTAGGGTTAGTTTTAGGCTGCCTTGGGACGTTCTCCCACCTCCTTGGCCGCCACCCCTTGCTCTATATAAGTAGATCCATCTAGTAGCTTTTTGCTGGGATTTGTTTAGTTAAAGTTAGCCATTGCAACTTCGTACTGCTTGTGTCCAACGACTGACCAAGACCGCCACGGATCCCCACCTTTATCAATACTTCATACATACTGCAATATTCAGATTGCTTTTATCATATTCTTGCTTGTTCTTCGATTGCTTGCAGGAATAGACCTTCGTGGTCAGGTTGATCGTGTCGCGGGTCAATAACCTCTCGGAGTTGGTTTAGCGATTGCTAGGCGCAACGTCAGCACGCTTGTAGTCGGATCACAAAGTCATCTTCACCAAATCGATAGTTATCATCTCATCGAAAGATCGGACACCCGCTTATCAGACCCCATCCTCAAGGGCCACGAAATTCTCCTTTCCCCATATATACACCGTTAGGGCGTCTTAGACTTTGGGTTTTGTTTAGATCAAAAGTTCGCCATAGCTGCAACTTCGCGCATTTCGCTTGTGTTCAACGACTGCACAAAGCGCCACATAACCCCACCTTGATCAATAAAGCTTACATCTTATATTCAATATCCAGATTGCAATCTCAGCTTGCTTGTTCTTCGCTTGTCGCAGAAATAGACCTCGTGGTCGTTGATCATGCTCCGCGTGGTCAATAACCTCTCGGAGTTGGTTTAGCGACAGTAATGCGACGCCTCGCAAGCTCGTAGTCGGATCACAAAGTCGACTTCCACCAAAGCGAAATCCACCATCTCATCGAAGACGGACACCTCGCTCTATCACTTTTCCTTGCTTCGAGTGACGAATGTCGATGGAGATGTTCTCGCGCGCTTGCAATCTTGATTGTGCCTTTGCATTTGTTGTTGTAGATCAAGATTGATGCTTTTGAGATGTAGTTTGATGCGAGCATCCTTCCATCATCCTCATGGACTCTACATCGACACATCCAACCCCACAAGGACCTATGACTGAGCATGTGCAAGAGCTCTTGAAACCGAGGTGACATCACTCCTCTCACAATTCCCTTTTGATTCACATGAGACATGGTTACTACCTCAAACGGAAATGCTATGCATGCTTAGGTACCAAGGAGTCAACCTAGAAGAAGCTACAGCTCAAAAGGGACATCAAGAGCGAGAGGAGGAGCTGCAGAAGTCAAAGACGAGCGGATTACTGCTCCAAATTAAGCTACTACTCACGAGCCGAGCCAGCGGCACTACCGCCGAGATCCGCCCTACGTCACGAACCCGACAAACTCCAGGAATCGACCGCCAGAGCGGTATTACGCTCCCGAAGGGTACTATCATGAAAGCACTCGAGCGGTACTACCGCCTCCAGAAGCGGTACTATCTGAAAGACTCAAGCGGTACTACCTCCCGAAGCAGTACTACCCCGCCTGTGGTAGCGCCGAGGCCCATGTACTGCTTCGCCTCAACTTACCCATTTGAGAACCTAGACTATAAATAGACCATCCTCATCCTTTCTAGGGCTAGCAATCGATTAGCTCATATTTGTGTGTGAGAGCCTTTGCTCATCCACTGCATTTCTCCACGGAGATCAGGACCTCCGCTAGGAGAAGATCCATCGGATTCAAGACCCTATACGGAAGATCCCTCGTTGATGAGGACATCCATACCATTGTTACACCCACGGCCCCACTGCTATATATACGGACCAATTACTAGAGCTCACAGACGCCAATTAAATTACGTACTTTCGCTTTTGGTAATGATTCTAATGTTCATGAGAATATGATGTCGTTTAAATTGGATACATTTGTTTTGCTTACAAATGAAGGGCCTAGCTTGGAGAAGGATGAACATTGAGCAAGAACACGATGGAGTTGATGGCATGCAAGGATCAAGAACGGAGTTACAAGTGATGATTTCGGAATTTGAAGCCACCATAAGGAGTGATGAAGCCTTGGACGAAATATACAAGTTGCCACTTCATAATATTCGTCCATAGGCTATTCTAGGTGCTGCGTCACTTATTATTGGGCCAGCCCATGTAATTTCGAAATACTTAAGTATAGGCTATTTTAGAGTCCGTATGTGTGGGGAAACAAGAGATAGGGTTGGTTTCGACCCCACCTTCAAGGGCCACGAAATTCACCTTTTCCCCATATATACAGCCCTTAGGGCTGCTTAGACTTTGGGTTTTGTTTAGATCAAAAGTTCGCCATAGCTGCAACTTCGCTGCATTTGCTTGTGTTCAACGCACTGCACCAAGGCCACGTAACCCCACCTTGATCAATAAAGCTTTCATCTTATATTCGCAATATCCAGATTGCAATCTCAGTTTCTTGCTTGTTCTTCGCTTGCTCGCAGGAAATAGACCTCGTGGTCGTTGATCGTGTTCGCGTGGTCAATAACCTCTCGGAGTTGGTTTAGGACATATAGGCTGACGCCTCGCACGTCAGAGTCGGATCGCAAAGTCGATTTCCACCAAAGCGAAATCCACCATCTCATCGAAAGACGGACACCTCGCCTCTATCACTGTGGATTCAAGGCTCCTCCGGAGATGAACGGTTCCTTTGTATCCTTACCTTTGTTGACTTTGTATCTTGTGGATCTCTTATGTGTGTGTGATCTAGCACTTGTGTGATCGATTCCTTGTTGGTTGAGTGATTCCTCTTGTTTTCCCTGTTTCCCTTGTGCTCCGCTGTTCTTCGTGTTTCCTCCGAGGATCCTCCAAACGTGAAAGATCGACGAATTAGGGTTCCACCTACATCATATGGTATCATGAGCCAGTTGATCACGCTTTTGGAGCCCCTACCCGTGTTTTCTAGCTTGATTTTGTTGTTTTCGCCCTAAACCAAAATCCCCACCAAAAATAGCCCCCAAATTTTTTTGTGATTTGTTGGTTTGATGATGTTTTGTTGATTTTGATACGTGATTTGCTTGGTTTCAAGTGGATCTAGCATCTCCCAAGTTTCCTCTTTCCATCCACAAAATCCATCGAATTTTGCCCTAAATCACCCATTTCGCCCCAAAATCGCTAAACAATTCGAAAGCATCGAGAAAATCCGACACGAGCGGTACTACCGCTTCTAGAGCGGTATTATCGCCTCGAGCGGTACTACACGCTTCTTCCCAGCAGTACTACCGCCTGGCCATTTCAGCTTTCCGAAGTTTCACCATTTCCACCATAACTTCCACATCCGAGTCCGATTGCGTTTTAGCTCGTTGAGAAGCTATTGACATTCTCCTTCCTCCTAGATAGGTTACAACACCATTGGACACCATCTAATTTTCCCAATATTGGCATCTTTGCCTAGGGCTTTCAACACATCATACACTATACCACCTCCGCTTTCCGCTACCACCATGGTTGCTTTTGTCTTTGAGAATTTGAGTTGTTGTTCCGTGTCCTATTGTGTTTCGCTATATAGGTACGGTCCGACGTCAACATCACCACCCATCTTCGCCAAGGACTCATCATCGCCAGGACGGTAACCTCGACGACATCTTTGTCATCTCTCGCAATTGCATTGATAACCATCATAGCCCATCTTTATGCTGCTTACCCATCGAGACTAGCCATTGAGTATTGCCGCAACGTGACTTGTGCACATTAGCGATCATACTCCATAGCATACATACCATACTATAGTGGTGCATATCTCAAGATCCACTTGTGTGTCACAAAGTTGTCATCGATACACAATTGCTATCTTGGTTCGTGAAGTTTGCATAAGAAAAGAGCTCAAAAGAGAAAGAGCCACCCAAGCTTTTAGCAAAAGAGAAAGATAAGCAAAGAGCTTATAAGCAAGAACCATAGCATCATACTACATTAAGATTGTCATATAAGATCATCTTGGATCATTAAATCAAATACCATACATATAGCATACTTGGGATAGAATGTTTTTTTGCCAGTAGGTTGGCAAAGTTTGGATCCCTATTGGCAATCGATAGCCCTCTAGTATTGTGCAACAAGAGCATTTTGGGATTCCAATTTTGGCTCACTTTTGGTTTGCACAATCCCATTTATCTATTTGTGTGTTTCCATGTACCACTACTTGCTTGGTCTACTTGTTATATTTTTAATTTTAATCTTCTTCAACATTTTGAGTCAAGCTAACGATTGCAATCAATTTTGTGCCACCATCCTAACCAAGCTCCACCAAAAGCTTTTACTTGTTAGGTGAGAATCGACAAGGATCGGTACCTAGTGCTATTTCATTGTCCCATTTGAGTGAACTTGATTCATCTTCAACTTCGTCAAAGGTACATTGGTATTAGTTCTTCCCTTCTACCACTACAATTTGCTTGAAATGATGGATAGGCCAAGTTCTTCTACAAATGATGAGGACATGACTATTTTGGATAAGACCAAAAATATTGCATACATGCATATTTGTCGTGATTTCTAGTGCAAACTATTCAATAATATATTTATGTTATCCAAAAAAATACTTCACATACTTTTGTGTTTTGTCTAATTGCAGGTGTGGGACATTTGTACAATCCACATATGAAGATAAGGAAAAGGAGAAGTTTAGGTTTGTTCAAAAGTCTTTCACGTCACTTTTGGGCCAAGAGAAGATAGAGTCCAAGTCTCTCACTTTCGATTCAGATTCGACTGCACAGACATACCTGACTCAAAACGTCAACAACTTTTTCATACCCGAATTGGGTGATTCTTTTTTGTTGGAAAGTAGATTTATGCTCTTTCCAGCACAGTTGAATCACCTTAAAAGCCGTTCGGGGCGTTGAGTTATGGACGAAACAATCTGACGCTGCACCAGAATCCGAGTCAAACCACAAGTCCAAAGGGTTACCCACCTCCACTTGGGCCCATTGGCCTTGTACGACCTAGGGTTAGTTTTAGGCTGCCTTGGGACGTTCTCCCACCTCCTTGGCCGCCACCCCTTGCTCCTATATAAGTAGATCCATCTAGTAGCTTTTTCCTTGGGATTTGTTTAGTTAAAGTTAGCCATTGCAACTTCGGTACTTCGCTTGTGTCCAACGCACGACCAAGACCGCTTCGGATTCCCACCTTTATCAAGTATTTCATATATATTCGCAATATTCAGATTGCTTTATCATATTTTTGCTTGTTCTTCGATTGCTTGCAGGAATAGACCTTCGTGGTCAGTTGATCGTGTCTGCGCGTGGTCAATAACCTCTCGGAGTTGGTTTAGCGATTGCTAAGGCGCAACGTCAGGCACGCTTGTAGTCGGATCGCAAAGTCGTCTCCACCAAATCGATAGTTATCATCTCATCGAAGATCGACACCTCGCCTATCAAGTGGTATCATTCAGGTTGCTCGGTGAGATTTTACAGCTTTTCATAGTTTAGATCGATCTCGCTATTCGTACTCTATAGTCCATGAAAAGCCACAAAAAAGTTAGATCTGTTCATCCTATATCCAAGCCATCCGAGCCTTTGCAATTTTCTATTCATTGCTTGCATAGTTGAATTATCGGTTGCATCGTCGTGTCAGCTTGCTGGTCTTAGTGTCTAGTTCCTTTAGAGTTTCGAAGTTCTGTTCACATTAGTCACGCCGCGCTGCATCATTATCCCTTCCGCTGTCCACCATCCCATCTATTAATTTCACCACGCTAAGCGCTGTTCATTGTCATAATCATAGTTGAGGTCATTCACATCTTCGCCAGATCCAATCAGCATCTTATCTAGTTTATCTTGGAAAGAGGAAAAAAGAGAGAAAAGAGAGAAAAAGGAAAGAAAAAAAAGAAAAGAGAGAGAAAAAAGAAAAAAGTGTGAGGAAAAAAGAGAGAAAAAAATCGGATCTATCTAGAATCAATCTCTTACCGAATTCGGATTGAATTGCTTTTGTGCAATCGCTCAAGAAACAGGTGTATCTTCCTCATACTGAAGTCCGCTTTGACTCGTGAGTACTCAAATTAAAGCTAGCGACGAGCCGATCTAAATAGTTGCGAAACTTGTTTAATATTTGATACCTCAAAATCGGCTTCTAAATAGGTCTTTTGCCCTCTCAAGTTCGTGAACACAGCTTGTTCCAATTTTTCGTGCCAGTTTTAGAATTCTTTGACCTCATATCAACTCGAATTGAGTGATTCTTTTTGCATTGGAAAGCTTGAGTTAGTAGCATTCTTTGAAAGAATTTATTAGAAATTGGCTCAAACTTTTCAAGAGAAAAGTTGGAGAGAGAGTTGTTGTATGTCCCGCTTGGTAGTTGTTTTTCATCATTATCTTCACTACTGCAGGATCTTCACTTATATCTTGCTGTCAAGAGCTACTTAGTAACCTTCATTGATGCTAGTTGTGCTACGCCTGTGACCTCATTAGTGTTCTAGGCTCGCGCTCTAGTCCGGTCTAGCCTAGGACCAGCACAGCATCCGTGTTGAGCGCTTATTCAACATTGCATCTTTGAATTGATTATTGCTAAATTTTTGCTACCATATATAGCCAACCCAGCTCCACATATTTCTACACCGTATATCGGACGTCTCCCGGCAATCGCTTACACAATCTTCAGAGTTACTTGACACCGCTGGTTGCTCATCACCGCCGATGGTAAGAACTTGTAAGATATTGATATTTGCTTTACTGTGAGCACTTTACAACCACATCCTAGTAGTTCATAGGAACATTATTCTCGAATTTTGTTTCTTGTTTCTACTAATCATGACAGGTTTCGAGATAGAAGTTCTTGGACGATTTAACACATCTTCACCATCACGAGAGTTGGGACAACACACAAGCACATGGCCAGGTTAGCTCTTTACCGCTCATTTGAGGGTAGATTTAATCCTGCTATTTATCTAGCTTGGGAGCTTGAAGTAGAACAAGTTTTAGTCAACATGTTTTTTCTGAACTTGAGCGAGTACGAGCTGCCACTAGAGCATTTACTGGTTTTGCTTCGTTTGGTGGAGTGTGCATTGTAAGAAAAACATTGATAACCAACCCACAACTTGGAAAGATTTGAAAGATGTAATGAGAAAACAGTTTTTCCTCCTTACTATCGTCGGAATTGCTTCGCAAATTTGAACAATTTAAACAAGGCAATAACACTGTTCATACTTACTACCAAGAGTTCAAATCTTATATGCATCATTGTGACATAAAAGAATCTGAGGATGATACAATGAATAGATTTTTGGTGGTTTGAACCATGATATTCGTGCAAGATTTCAATATATTCCTCGTTGCATTACCGGTATGTATGTTCGTGCTTGTACCTTCGAGAGACATGGAGGATGCATTAGGTGACTACAACAACTACTATTCTAGTTCATGCTCACCACCGCGGTTGATTCCTCCACCGTTGCACCTACTAGAGAAGCCCCACCTCGGATTGTGAGCCGACATCATCTCAAGAGTATGGTCCATTGTCTACGTGTGTACCTACATCGCCACGCCTTTATGCGACAAGGTAACAAGAAGGTATTGATGATATAACTTCACATGAGAATGATGCATCCCTAGTTAACTTGAATGCATCATGTGTTGAGTTACCGGTGATTTGAGCACAACACCTATTTTAGAGAATCTTGAAACTGTCATGAATGCGCCATGTGATCAAACAACTGAAATACCAACAATTTTGAGTGCACCCATTGAATTAACTGTTGATGCAAAACAATCAATGTTTAATCATTTTGATATGACCTCTAATCTTGGTGATGATTCTGTGTCGAATGACTCATTGCATGTTTGCTTATCTAAGCATGTTGTAGCATGTAAACTTGATGCAAGTAAGGTTTATTCACCAACGTTGGGACGGTTTAATGATGAACATTGTCAATCTTTTGAAATGAATAAGAGTTCACTTATATGTGCAAACTGAGTTGCAATATTTTCATGCCTTCTACTTCTTGTGCTAATTTCTTGGCATTATATTTTATGAACTATGCAAGTTACTCATCTATTCATGTGTCATATATGCAAAATCGAGGGAAGTAAAATGGATGATAGATATATACAACATGTACACTTTGTCTCTTTTGTTAGCCACATTTCAGATAGCAACGCCGAAAGTCTGGCTTTATTTTCAAGAAGGGAGGATGATGAGGACATGACTACCTTGATAAGACCAAAATATTGCATACATGCATATTTGTCGTGATTTCTAGTGCAAACTATTCAATAATATATTTATGTTATCCGAACAAAAATACTTCACATACTTTTTAATTGCAGGTGTGTGTGGGACATTTGTACAATCCACATATGAAGATAAGGGAAGAAGTTTAGGTGCTGTTCAAAAGTCTTCACGTCACTTTTGGGCCAGAGAAGATAGAGTCCAAGTCTCTCACGTTCTGATTCAGATTCGACTAACAGACATACCTGACTCAAAACGTCAACAACTTTTTCATACGGACCCAATTGGGTGATTCTTTTTTGTTGAAAGTAGATTTCATGCTCTTTCGAGCACAGTTGGAATCACCTTAAAAGCCGTTCGGGCGTGTTGAGTTATGGACGAAACAATCTGACACTGCACCAGAATCCGAGTCAAACTACAAGTCCAAAGGTACATGTCACCTCCACTTGGGCCCATTGGCCTTGTACGACCTAGGTTAGTTTTAGGCTGCCTTGGGACGTTCTCCCACCTCCTTGGCAGCCACCCCTTGCTCCTATATAAGTAGATCCATCTAGTAGCTTTTTCCTGGGATTTGTTTAGTTAAAGTTAGCCATTGCAACTTCGGTACTTCGCTTGTGTCCAACGACTGCACCAAGACCGCCGATTCCCACCTTTATCAAGATTATATATATTCGCAATATTCAGATTGCTTTATCATATTTTTGCTTGTTCTTCGATTGCTTGCAGGAATAGACCTTCGTGGTCAGGTTGATCGTGCTCCGCGTGGTCAATAACCTCTCGAGTTGGTTTAGCGATTGCTAAGGCTTAACGTCAGGCACGCTGTAGTCGGATCGCCAAAGTCGCTCCACCAAATCGATAGTTATCATCTCATCGAAGATCGACACACCCCTCTATCAAGTGGTATCGCTTTCAAAGTTGCTCGGTGAGATTTTATGTTTTTATAGTTTAGATCGCGATCATTATTCTACCTATAGTCCATGAAAAAGCCACAAAAAAGTTAGATCTGTTCATCCTATATCCAAGCCAGTCTGAGCTTTTGCAATTTTCTATTCATTGCTTGCATAGTTGAATTATTGCATCGTCAGTGTCGGCTTGCTGGTCTTAGTGTCTAGTTCCTTTAGAGTTTCGAAGTTCTGTTCACATTAGTCACGCCATGCATCATTATCCCTTCCGCTGTCCATCCCATCTATTAATTTCACCACGTACATGCGCTGTTCATTGTCATAATCATAGTTGAGGTCATTCACATCTTCGCCAGATCCAATCTGCATCTTATCTAGTTTATCTTGGAAAGAGGAAAAAGAGAGAAAAAGAGAGAAAAAGGAAAGAAAAAAAGAAAGAGAGAAAAAGAAAAAAAAGTGTGAGGAAAAAGAGAGAAAAAAATCGGATCTATCTAGAATCAATCTCTTACCTGAATTCGATTGAATCTGTTTTGTGCAATGTTCAGTAAAACAGGTGTATCTTCCTCATAAAGTCCGCTTTTGACTCGTGAGTACTCAAATTAAAGCTAGCGACGAGCCGCATCTAAATAGTTGCAGAAACTTGTTTAATATTTGATACCTCAAAATCGGCTTCTAAATAGGTCTTTTTGCCCTCTGAAGTTCGTGAACACAGCTTGTTCCAATTTTTCAGCCGTTTTAGAATTCTTTGACTCCTCATATCAACTCGAATTGAGTGATTTTTTGCATTGGAAAGCTTGAGTTAGTAGCATTCTTTGAAAGAATTTATTAGAAAATTGGCTCAAACTTTCAAGAGAAAAGTTGAGAGAGAGTTGTTGTATGTCCTGCTTGGTAGTTGTTTTTCATCATTATCTTCACTACTGCTAGGATCTTCACTTATATCTTGCTGTCAAGAGCTACTTAGTAACCTTCATTGATGCTAGTTGTGCTACGCGTGACCTCATTAGTGTTCTAGGCTCTGCCTCTAGTCCGGTCAGCCTAGGACCAGCACAGTACTGTCTAAGAGCCGCTTATTCAACATTGCATCTTTGAATTGATTATTGCTAAATTTTGCTACCATATATAGCCAACCCAGCTCCACATATTTCTACACCGTATACGACGCCTCCGCAATCGCTTTACACAATCTTCGAGTTACTTGACACCGCTGGTTGCTCGTCATCACCTGCCGATGGTAAGAACTTGTAAGATATTGATATTTGCTTTACTGTGAGCACTTTACAACCACATCCTAGTAGTTCATAGGAACATTATTCTCGAATTTTTTTCTTGTTTCTACTAATCATGACAGGTTTCGAGATAGTTCTTGGACTATTTAACACATCTTCACCATCACAGAGTTGGGACAACACACAAGCACATGGCAGAGTTAGCTCTTTACCGTCATTTGAGGGTAGATTTAATCCTGCTATTTATCTAGCTTGGGAGCTTGAAGTAGAACAAGTTTTTAGTCAACATGTTTTTCCGAACTTGAGCGAGTACGAGCTGCCACTAGAGCATTTACTGGTTTTGCTTCTTGGTTTGGAGTGCATTGTAAGAAAAACATTGATAACCAACCCACAACTTGAAAGATTTGAAAGATGTAATGAGAAACAGTTTTTCCCTCCTTACTATCGCCGGAATTGCTTCGCAAATTTGAACAATTTAAACAAGGCAATAACACTGTTCATACTTACTACCAAGAGTTCAAATCTTATATGCATCATTGTGACATAAAAGAATCTGAGGATGATACAATGAATAGATTTTTGGTGGTTTGAACCATGATATTCAGGCAAGATTTCAATATATTCTCGTTGCATTACCGGTATGTATGTTCGTGCTTGTACCTTCGAGACACGATGTGAGGATGCATTAGGTGACTACAACAACTACTATTCTAGTTCATGCTCACCACCGCCTGGTTGATTCCTCCACCGTAACCTACTAGAGAAGCCCCACCTCGGATTGTGAGAGCGACATCATCTCAAGAGTATGGTCCATTGTCACGTGTGTACCACATCACCACGCCTTTTATGCATAAGGTAACAAGAAGGTATTGATGATATAACTTCACATGAGAATGATGCATCCCTAGTTAACTTGAATGCATCATGTGTTGAGTTACCTGGTGATTTGAGCACAACACCTATTTTAGAGAATCTTGAAACAGTCATGAATGCGTCATGTGATCAAACAACTGAAATACCAACAATTTTGAGTGCACCCATTGAATTAACTGTTGATGCAAAACAATCAATGTTTAATCATTTTGATATGACCTCTAATCTTGGTGATGATTCTGTGTCGAATGACTCATTGCATGTTTGCTTATCTAAGCATGTTGTAGCATGTAAACTTGATGCAAGTAAGGTTTATTCACCAACGTTGGGACGGTTTAATGATGAACATTGTCAATCTTTTGAAATGAATAAGAGCTTCACTTATATGTGCAAACTGAGTTGCAATATTTTCATGCCTTCTACTTGTGCTAATTTCTTGGCATTATTTTATGAACTATGCAAGTTACTCATCTATTCATGTGTCATATATGCAAAAATCGAGGAAGTAAAATGGATGACGACATATACATATACATACACCTTGTCTCTTTTGTTAGCCACATTTCAGATAAAGCAACGCCGAGTACGGCTTTATTTTCAAGAAGGAGGATGATGAGGACATGACTACCTTGGATAAGACCAAAAATATTGCATACATGCATATTTGTCGGTGATTTCTAGTGCAAACTATTCAATAATATATTTATGTTATCCGAACAAAATACTTCACATACTTTTGTGTTTTGTCTAATTGCAGGTGTGTGACATTTGTACAATCCACATATGAAGATAAGGAAAAGGAGAAGTTTAGGTGTTGTCAAAAAGTCTCTCACGTCACTTTTGGGCCAAGAGAAGATAGAGTCCAAGTCTCTCACGTTTGATTCAGATTCGGACTGCACAGACATACCTGACTCAAAACGTCAACAACTTTTTCATACGGATCTGAATTGGTGATTCTTTTTTTGGAAAGTAGATTTCATGCTCTTTCCAGCACAGTTGGAATCACCTTAAAAGCCGTTCGGGGCGTTGAGTTATGGACGAAACAATCTGACGCTGCACCAGAATCCGAGTCAAACTAAAGTCCCAAAAGCACGTCACCTCCACTTGGGCCCATTGGCCTTGTACGACCTAGGTTAGTTTTAGGCTGCCTTGGGACGTTCTCCCACCTCCTGGTTGCCACCCCTTGCTCCTATATAAGTAGATCCATCTAGTAGCTTTTTCCTGGGATTTGTTTAGTTAAAGTTAGCCATTGCAACTTCGTGGTATTGCTTGTGTCCAACGCCGCACCAAGACCGCTGGATTCCACCTTTATCAGATATTATATATATTCGCAATATTCAGATTGCTTTATCATATTTTTGCTTGTTCTTCATTGCTTGCAGGAATAGACCTTCGTGGTCGTTGATCGTGTCTCGGCGTGGTCAATAAACTCCTCGGAGTTGGTTTAGCGATTGCTAAGGCGAACGTCGCACGCTTGTAGTCGGATCGCCAAAGTCGTCTCCACCAAATCGATAGTTATCATCTCATCGAAAAGATCGACACCTCTATCTATCAACAAACCCACTTTCATCGGCAAGACGACGACATGTCATCATATCGCCACCAAGAGCCACCTTTGCTAATGAGCTCTCCATCAAGAGCAACAAGCAATGAGCGAACGCATCGACAACCTCTCCACCGACTTGCGATTTCTCCGAGAAGCGCATAAGAGATTACTGACAACAAACTCGACGCGACAAGAAGAGAGAATGATGCAAGAATGACGAGATCCGCCTTTGTTGGTGAACCGCGTTTTCTTCTTCTTCACACTCAAGACGGAGCTACTCAAGTCGCCACTCCGATGACTCTTTTCCGACACAAGTACACCGCTATCGAACATTCTTCGCCGAGCCGCAGTCCAAGACCGCTATGCACCTCACAAACGCACACGACAAGAATTTCAAGAGCAAGTTCATGAAGAAGTTCTCGCCTCAATCGAGCCAATGGCGCTTTCTCAAGCTCAAGAACGACAACGTCTTCGCCACCAACAAGAACAAGAACGAAGCGCCGCCACACTAAGAGCAACAAGACGCCGAGGCTCAACGTTTTCAACAACAACAACGAGAAGCACAAGCTTTTGAAGCGAACGCGCCTTTCAAGCATCAACTCGGCTTCGCCAACCGCAATCGCGAAGGCGCAATCAAGAAGAAGCACTTCGGAAGAAATACAAGAGAGGAACTACCATCCGCTGCGGCGCAACGCTCCTCAAGCTTATCCTCAACCTCAAGGTCAACAAGAGCAAGTTGATCATGGACTTCTCCGCCGAGAGCAACATGAGGATGATTACCTCCACGCCAAGAACGCCATCATCAACATCGACTCAAAACAATGAAGAACATCGCTATGGCAAGCTCAAGTTCACAATGCCCAAGTTCAATGGAACCAATGATCCCAAGAGTACTCATGGGCATTGAAGGTCGACAAAAATCTTTCGCTTTGCACAACTATGAGGAAGAGAAGAAGATCGCTATGGCATCACTTGAGTTCCAAGACTATGTGCTCATATGGTGGGAACAAGTCCTTGAGCTACCGACAAGCAAGAGGTGAACTCCAATCACCACTTGGGCTCAAATGAAGGATGTCATGCAGCACTTTGTGCCCACCTACTACAACCGTGATCTCTTCAAGAAGCTACAACCTCAAGCAAGGAACAAAGAGTGTTGAAGAATACTACAAAGAAATGGAGATTGCCATGATTCGAGCCAATGTCAAGGAAGATGATGAGCAAACAATGGCACGATTCTTGAATGGACTCAATCACCCCATCAAGAAGATCGCCGACTTCCAACCCTATCTGCAACCTCATTGAGCTCGTGCATCAAGCTACAAAGGCGGAACGTCAAGTACAAGATGACTTGGCACGCCAAGTACTCCTCCAAGATACACGGCTTCTCCAACAACCAAGCTTCAACAACTACTCCACCTTCGACATCAATCAAGCCTTCTACAAGCAACGACGACAAGTCAAGTTACAAGAAAACTTCCGCAAGTTCAAGTCGCCTTCCTCCTACTACAAGCAACTTCAAGCCAGGCGCCATCATCTACTCCAACCGATGAGACCGCAAGACAAGCTCCTTCAAGTGTTTCACTTGCGTGGCCGAGGCCACAAGTCCTATGAATGCACCAACAAGCGCACATGATCCTCAACGCAATGGCACATACGACTCAATGAGTGAAGATGAAATGGAAGCTATTGAGCAAGTGGCCATGCACCGCGCTGAATGAGGATGAAGATGATCAAGTCTTTTGTGATGAAGATACGAGCCCCGCCTCGTTGTCTCCAAGGTCTTGACACTTCAACATCAACAGAAGAAGACCAACGATGCCACATCTTCCACACAAAGGCCGCATCAATGGACGATCCGTCAAGGTCATCATCGATGGAGGTAGTTGCCACAACTTGGCAAGCGAAGAACTATGCTCCAAGCTCCAATTGGTCAAGAAGAAGCATCCGCAACCATACAAGGTTCAATGGCTAATGACTCAAGACTATACGAGTTGAGCATACGGTCCAAGTATCCTTCAAAATAGGTGCATATGAAGACACTTTGGAGTGTGATGTGGTCCCAATGACCGCTTGCCACCTCCTCCTTGGTCGGCCATGGCATTGACCGTGGTGTCTACCACAATGGGCGACAAACCACTATAGCTTCAAGATAAAAGGCAAAGAATATGTCCACGACCCATGTCTCCTAGTCAAGTGATTGCCGACAAACAAGCCACCAACCAAAGAGAGAAGAGTGAGAAAGTGAGCCACCAAAAAGTGAGTGAGAGCCACAAGCCAAATTTGAGCGCCTCTTGCCTAGAGAGAAAAACCTCATACTATTCACCACCAAACATGAGATGAGAGAATGTGTGAGAACCCATCGAGTGTGATGCACTTTGTCCTAGTGTGCAAGGATGGAGAACCACAAACTAACACCACTCATGAGCTACCTTTGGTGTTTCAATCTCTTTTGCAGGAATTTCAAGATGTTTTCCCGATGAGCTACCTCCGGTCTACCTCTCTTCGAGGCATTGAGCATCGAATCGACCTCATCCCGAGCGCCACTTCCAAACAAAGCTCCCTACCGTGTCAATCCCAAGAAACCAAGGAGATTCAACGCAAGTACAACAACTACCGACAACGGTCATGTACGTGAAAGCTTAAGCCCTTGTGCCGGCCCGTTATACTTGTGCCTAAGCCCGATGGAAGTTTCCGCTGTGCTCCAATTGTAGACCCATAAATGCTATCACCGCGCTTATAGGCATCCCATTCTCGCTTAGATGATATGCTTGATGAACTTAGTGGAGCCAACTTTTTCAAAAATTGATCTTAAAAGTGGCTATTATCAAACCGCAATCATGAGGGTGATGAATGGAAAACTGCTTTCAAAACAAAATTTGGCTTATATGAATGTTGGGCCCCATTTTTTAACATGATAGGAGCAAGTAATCCAAGAATTGATGCAACATGAAGGCATATATAGCATGAAGCAAGGAAATGCTAAAATGGCAAGGCGAGGCAAGATCTCTAACATGTGCGCAATCAAGTAGTCCAAGATGACCAATAAGTCTCATGGGCAAGCAACACAAGTAGATGATCCACAATATCCATGCTCATGGTTTGGGAGTTCTCAAAAGAGAAGGATATCACCTTGAAAGCATGTCCTTGTGCATTCTTCACAATGTCGAGACACAAGCAAGTGCGATAGAATCGCTGGTAGAAGGTGGCTCGCCTCAAGAGCTTGAATGGTCAACTCACGGAAGTGGAAGTCTACATGAAGTCCAAGTATCCTACACATGCACAAAACAAAACAAAGAAATACATGCATGGTAGACAAACACATCATCCATCATGATGGTTCTCATCTTTTATAACCATTAGAAGCACAAGTGCATGAATAATATGATGCAACAATGGTGATATTCAAGGCACTAGGTATATGGTGCAAAGAGGTAAGACAAGCATGTTCACAAGGAATATGTCAAAATCTCCATTCATGTGTGAGAATGCTATGAGGGCAATCTCATGAGCAAGACTATAAGCATTGTTGCACTCAATACATGGCAAATCTAGCATGAGAGAGGCAACACATGGAGATATATGACACGGACAATATGAATCATGTGTAAGCATAGATGGTTGTCATCAACCGCATGAGATGAGCAAGTATGACACAAGAGACAACGATGTGAGAGGTATGAGCATGATATGTCATCAACCCAAGAAAGCAAGTAGTGGAACATGGGTGATGCAACATAGCAAGCAATCATAGCAATCAAGTCAAGTATGCTAGTAGTGCGAAGATGCGACATACTAGAATGAATCATGGCAAACATGTCCTTGTGCAAATAGTGGGCATGAATAATTCACATGTCATAGCACAATCATGAAAGCAAGATATGAGGACAATAGCATGGGGCACATGATAAACATGGCAATAGCAACAAGGATTTCCACCAAGCATGCAATACACATGAATAGCATAATGATGAAACATGGGTAGATGTGCAAGGGTCACAATTGCATGGCAAAGGCATAGAAGCAAGCACATGCAAAGTGAACACGGTAAATGAGCATAATGAGAAGTGGTAAATGGCCCATAGCCGTGGAGAGCCAAGTAGAGGAGTTGTGCTGTAGTCCTTGCGCCAAGGGGACGGTGGTAAGGATAGTCCACGGGATCCCAAAGCATCATGTTTCTAAGAGCTCGTTTTGTCAACTCGGGATTGCGAGGTTGACAAGTATTCATGGGTACTCTACACAAAAGAGACACAAACGAAAGAAATTGTGTGTGGTAAATGTACACATCATCCATCATGATGTGTATGCACGCAGAGTTAGCACAAGATAAGCAATGCTCAAAGAAATTTGAGGCATGGTATATGAACATGTCATCCATCATGAAAGAATAGTTGTTATATGACAATACGATGGGGACACAAATTGAGAATGCAAGTATGTGACACATCAATATCATGTTTAATCATAGCATATGGTGCAAACAAGTATGGGGATCATGCAATGAATGGATGGATCAAATTTCTAACATGTATGAGGAAACTATGGGGTCTCTCATGAGCAATAGCGAAACATCACATGGAGAAAATGGACAACATCCAAAACAATGCATATCCGGGTTAGGTGGTCATGGCATGGCATATGAGATAGATGATGCAAAGGAAGCATATCAATATCATCACAAGAAAACAAATGCCAATAACCATGGACTTGTCATCTATGCCATATGTGCAAATTGGGTTTTTTTAATGGCATATGCATAGTCACTATGAAGAGATTGCAAATATGGTTGATCTCATGCATAGCATATGACAAGTCAAGCGGATTATCAAACATGATGTGACCAAAAGAATTGTCACAAATCCTATGTAACATGGCATCACAACTAATAGACTCCACAATAGAATCATCATACTCATCATAAATGGGCAAATCATCGCATGGGGAAATCATACTAGCATGAAGCATGGCAATAGGTGGATCAACATCATGCAAGCAATCAATGCCAAGAATGTCCACTAGTGGGACTAGAGCATCACCTTCACCTATGTTACCTTTGTAATTCCACTCAAGTGGTGTAGGTGAGGGAAAGACCAAATGGTGGTCATCATCATCATCTTGATGGAACCATGTGGGCGGTGCATCATTTTCCACCATGGCCATCGCCTTGTCCAAAGGGAGGACGAAGTCGCCGAGGATCGGCACACATCATAAATGGGACCTAGCTCCAAATGAGAAGACACAATAGAGGTAGAGGCAAGTTGTTAGAAATGCAAATGGCCTCACAAGACCTATCAACTATCTCACTCTCTCTATGCGGTGGTTCACTCACTCCCTCAAAGTAGGTGCACTCAAAGTCACATATGGTGGAGTCACTCATCTCACACAAGGGGGTTGTGGCTCTCCTCACATGGAAAGTTGGGCAACTCACATATATGGGGCTAGTGGTGAAGTCACTCACTCTCAATATGGTGGCAAAAGTCAAGTCATCATACGCCGCCGGTCGGAAGGGAGAATCCCATGCTCAACCATCTGTCACAGGTCGCTGTGATGAAGGCAAGATGGCACATCATCACTCTCCTCCCGAAGGTAAAATCCCATGCTCGATCATCTGCCACCGCTGGCCAGAGGAAGGCCAAGATGGCACATATCACTCGCCTCCAAAGATGGAAGCATCATCCAGCCACCTTGTCACTCGCCTCCAAAGCTTGGTCCTCGGTCTCCGAGTCGAACCTGCCGCCACTGCCTTGAAAAAGAGTCGGAGAGACTCGGCATCATCAATGTCACAAAGAGGGATGGCGGTGAAGTCACACTTGGGAGCATCGCCTTGGAGCTTGCGGGCTTGGACATCTTGGTGGTACTAGCCTCATGCTTGTCGGAGAGCTTGTCGCTGGCCAAGTGTGCTTGGGGTGAGAAGCCTTGGCCTTCATGAGTTCTTGTTCCGCCTTTGAGAGCACCAATGTAGTAGTCGCCGATGGACTTGTAGTTCTTGAGGACGATGGTCTTGGAGATGTCACAGTAATCCCATCATGAAGTGGAACTTCATCAAATGGGGTCGCCCACGCCTGCTCGTCGCAAGGCAATCATCATCTCCTTGAAGTACTTGTCGATGGACTTGGATCCTGGGTGTTCTCCAATTGGCGCCGGTTGTTCCGTAGGTTGGAGGCACAAACTCGCAAAGCTTTCTTCTCTTTGGGCCAACTCATGTCAGTACTCCAAGGTGTGAAGCCACCATGCCAATGCGTAGTCGTGAAGTTTCTTGTGGCGCACTTCACTTGATCTTCGGGAGGAACTTGATGCTTGAGGTAGTCGCCCATCAAACGCTCCCACTCAGGTACTCTCGGTTCTTGAGTCCCATAGAAAGGAATCTTGTGGTCGGTGTCGAGGTCGAGGCTCGTGGAAGTCATGGACTTGAGCTTGGGTAGCTTCTCTTGAGTGTAGTCTTGAGGTTCTTGTTGGCGAAGATGCCATATGTCCGTAGGCTTAAGATGCTTTGAAGTCGCTTGGCGAAGATGCCAAGGGAGATGGTGAAGTCGCTGAGCGGTTGTTGGTGTTGAGCTCTTGACCTTCACGTTTTTGGTGATGGTGTCGATGCCGATGTGATCTTGCCGGAGATGGTAGCTCGAAGGATGTGCTCTTGAGGCCTTCTCAAGATGATGAAGATCGCTTGTAGGACTTGATGAGGGCCTTGATCTCCTCCATGCGCTTGTCCATCTTGGTGTCGAGTTGTTGTTCATGGCATCGAACCGCCGTCGTTGTTGTAGACCAAAGTGAAATGCCTTGCCTATCCATCACAAGACGAGTAGAGGTGAGAGGAAATGAGATAAACAATACCAAGTTACCTTTTCCCAAAGTTGAGGATGTATCTGCGTCACCCAATGTGAGATGAAAGAATAGTGGAATTGGTAACGGACTTGTTCACTCACACCTACAAGTAAAGGCTTATGGTAGAGCTCGTGAGGATAGTGGCACAAAAATTTGATGCAAAATGTTAGCAAGAGTCAATAATGTTAAAAGATTCACAAATTCGCAAGTGAAACAAATGGACCAATAGCAATGAAAGGTACACGGAAACACACACAATGATAGATAAATGGGTCGTGGTAACCAGGAATGAGCACAAATGTGGAATCCACGGAAAACGCCTGTTGCACAACAAGAGAGACGCTAGCACGATTGCTCAATAGGCGGATAACGACACTTGTGCACAACCTATAATATGCAAAATGGATTCTTCATCCCAAGTATGCTATGTATGTATGGTTCCTGTGTTTCTCTCAAGCATGATATCATATGATGTAGATTTTGGTATGGCTCTTATGTTCCATGGGGTATGATGTTATGGCACTTGCTCACGAGCTCTTTGCTCTTTATTGCTTAAAAGCTTTTTCTCCTTTTTTTCTATGGCCACTTTTGCACAATGCACAATCCAAGATAGCAATTGTATATGCGGAACAAACTTGAGGCACAATGGATGATATGATACTAAGATAATATGGTATGTATGCAATGGAAGGTATGACCACTAATGTGCACAAGTAACGCCGGCATACTCAAATGGCTAGTCTCGAGGTAAGTGACGCAAAATGGGCTAGGGGTTAACAATGCAATTTGGGATATACAAAGGTGTCGCCGAGGTTACCGCCCTTATGATGATGAGTGGCGTGTTCTGTGTAGATGAGACTCGTCCCTAAGCAGCCAAACACCTTAGGAAACGGAAAACCGCAAACTCAAAATCTCAAATGACAAATGTCAAATGGTGGTAGCGGAAAGTGGTGGTGTTGCACTAGGCAATGCGAAGTGGATGATGGTTATACACGTGTAAGAGTTGAAGCACACGGTCCTAAGTAGCTTAAACACCTTAGGAAACACAAGCCACAACTCAAAAAGCTCAAACAACAATTAAGGTTGTCAAGTGTATGGTGGGCAAGGTTATGTTGAAGTGGTGGCGTGGTGGTGGTTGATGAAGAAGCAACTGTCCCTAAGTAGCCTAAACACCTTAGGAGACTCAAATCACAACTCAAACAACCACTAATGCTATAAGGAACAAAATGGGTTAGGGTTATGAAGTCGGTGGTAGCATGCGCGATGTTAGGTGGAAGCCCTAGGCAAACATGCCAAAATTCACCAAATGTGATGGAGTCAAATGATGTTGGTAGTATTGGGATGGGGATGTCAATAGCTTCAAAACGAGCTAAAGAACGCCAAAACGGAACAAGCATGTAAATGTGAGGTAGAGATGCAAATATGTGTGACAAGAGCATAAGCATCCACCTCAAGTTCATAGCAAACATGGGCAAAGCGCGCAATGAAAGGTCTATGGTACGCATAGGAATCATTCACAACACCAAATAGGATAAGATGTCTAAACACATGGGTCAAGTGCAAGACAATTGAAACATAATGTGCATAGGGTGTAGTGAATATAGTGTGGCACTCAACACAATAGAAAGAGCAATTGTTCATCATGTGTGAGGCAATCAAGTCAAGCATGTGACAAGCAAAGGGACAATGATCAAGATATATCATGTGAGAGGCATGAGCATATATGTCATCAACCCAAGAAAGCAAGTAGTGGAACATGGGTGATGCAATATAGCGAGCAATCATAACAATCAAGTTAAGTAGGCTAGTAGTGCGAAGATGCAACATACTAGGAGGAATCATGGCAAGCATGTCATTGGTGCAAATAGTGGGCATGAATAATTCACATGTCATAGCACAAGCATGAAAGCAAGGTATGAGGACAATAGCATGGGGCACATGATAAACATGGCAATAGCAACAAGGATCTCTACCAAGCATGCAAATACACATAGAAGAAGCATAATGATGAAACATGGGTAGATGCAAGCAAGGGTCACAATTGCATGGCAAAGGCATAGGAGCAAGCATAGCATGCAAAGTGAACACGGTAAATGAGCATAAGGTGACAAGTGGTAAATGGCCCATAGCTGTGTTAGAGCCAAGTAGAGGAGTTCTTGGCGTAGTCCTTGCGCCAAGGGGACGTTGGTAAGTATAGTCCATTGGATCCCAAAGCATCGTTATTGCTCTCAAGAGCTCGTTTTGTCAACTCGTGGGATGGCGAGGTTGACAAGTATTCATGGTACCTACGAAAGAGACACAAACCAAAGAAATTGTGCTTGGCGTGGTAAATGTACACATCATCCATTATGATGTGTATGTGCACGTGTGAGTTAGCACAAGATAAGCATCGCTCAAAGAAATTTGATGCATGGTATAAGAACATGTCATCCATCATGAAAGAATAGTTATTATGTATGACACGATGGGGACACAAATTGAGCAAACAAGTATATGGCACATCAAAAGCATGTTTATTCATGGGGAGCATATGGTGCACACAAGTATTGGGATCATGCAATGAATGGGATGGATCAAATTCTCCTAACATGTATGAGGAAACTATGGGGGTCTCCTCATGAGCAATATCGGAAACATCATATGGAGAAAATGGACAACATCCAAAACAATGCATATCCGAAGCTAGGTGGTCATGGCATGGCATATGAGATAAATGATGCAAAGGGAGCATATCAATATCGTCACAAGAGAAACAAATGCCAATAACCATGGGCTTGTCATCTATGCCATATGTGCAAATTGGGTTTATTTTAATGGCATATTGATGAGGACATCAATACCATTGTTACACCCACAGCCCCTGCTGCTATACATACTGGACCAATTACTAGAGCTCGCGCACGCCAACTAAATTACCAGGTACTTTCGTTTCTTGGTAATGATTCTAATGTTCATGAGAATATGACGCTGCCTATATTGGATACATTTGTTTTGCTTACAAATGTAGGGCCTAGCTTGGAGAAGGATGAACATTGGAGCAAGAACCAGCATGGAGATAATGGCATGCGCAAGGGGGACAAGAATGGAGTTACAAGTGATGATTTCAGGACTTTGAAGCCACCATAATGAGTGCATGAAGCCTTGGACGAAATATACAAGATGCCACTCCATAAATTTCGTCCAGAGGTTATTCTAGGTGCTGCGTCACCTTATTATTGGGCCAGGCCCATGTAATTTCGAAATACATTAGTATAGGCTATTTTAGAGTCCGTATGTGTGGGGAAACAAGAGATAGGGTTAGTTTCGACCCCTCCACCAAGGGCCACGAAATTCACCCCTCTTCCTCCATATATACAGCCCTTAGGGCACCGTTTAGACTTGGGTTTTGTTTAGATCAAAAGTTCGCCATAGCTGCAACTTCGCGTACTTCGTTTGTGTTCAACGACCAGACAAAGGCGTCACAGAACCCCACCTTGATCAATAAAGCTTTCATCTTATATTCGCAATATCTAGATTGCAATCTCAGTTTCTTGCTTGTTCTTCGTTTGCTCGCAGGAAATAGACCCTCGTGGTTAGGTTGATCGTGCTCCGGCGTGGTCAATAACATCTCGGAGTTGGTTTAGCGATTGCTAAGGCGCGACGTCCTCGCACGTTCGTAGTCGGATCGTCAAAGTCGACTTCCACCAAAGCGAAATCCATCATCTCATCGAAAGACGGGACACCTCTGCCTCTATCAAGTGGTATCAGATTTCCAGATTGCTCGGTGAGATTTTACAGTTTTCGTAGTTTAGATCGAGTCATTCTTCATACCTACAGTCCACGAAAAAGCCAAAAAAATTAGGGTTAGGTCATCATATCCGAACCAATCGAGCCTTTGCATAATCTTTTTCGTATTTGCGTTGTTGAATTTGCGGTTGCATCGCCGTGTCTAGTTGCTGGTCTTAGAGTCTAGTCTTTTAGAGTTTGAGTTCGGGTCATAAGTTGTCACACCGCCGCCGCACCATCATCATCGCCCGCCATCTACCACCACCGCTTATCCGCCACCGCTTGAATCCGTATCCATATACCACCACCGCTGCCATATACCACCACCGTTGCCATATACCACCACCATATATCCACCACCAATCCGAAGTTCCTTGCATATTCGATTTGTTTTGGGATCCATCTAATTTCGATTCGTGTTTCCTTATCTGAGTAGGTTTGATTCCAGCAATCTTTTGCCGTCCGTAGAAGAGGTTGGTTTCAAAAAAAAGTGTCCGAAACCACCCTCCGTTTAGGCCCAAAATTTTCCAAAAGCGCACGGGATAAAAATTTTCGCTATCCTATTTTAGGTGTTTCTATGCGTATTGAGCCGTCGCCGTTATAGAAAGTTTTTTGACCCGTTTCAGTTTTGGGTCCGGGCAGTCGAAAAAAAAAAATTTGGTCGAAAAATTTCGTGCCCATCCTGTCGGTTTGACCAGGAAGAGTTTTGAGACACTCGCCATTATAGTGATTTTTCGCAAAAAAAAAAGCAGCAAAAAAAGCAGCGCAAAAAAAAAAGCGAAAAAAAATTCAGAGTGTGCTTTTCCTTTGTTTACGTGCAGCGTCGTGATTTTGTTAGTGTTCTAGGCTCGCGTCTCTAGCGCGGTCTAGCCTAGGACCAGCACAATCATCGTCGTTGAGCGTTTATTCAACTTTGCATCTCTGATTTGATTATTGTTGACCTTTTTTGCTACCATATTATAAGCCTTCCCAGCTCCACATACATCTACGTCGTGCGTTTGATTCTCCCCGTAATCGCTATAGCCAAGCTTTGAGAGTTTTGACTACAACGGTTGCCGATCACCACCGCTGCTGGGTAAGAACTGGTAAGAATTTGAGATTTGCTTCACGGATTTGTGACTGTCCACCACACCACCACCACCACTTCCTAGTAGTCTGAGGGATCATATTCTTGTGTGTTTCTATTGCTGCTAACCATGGCAGGAACACAAGCCGATGAGACTGATTGGGAGAACGACAAACAAACAGCTACATGATAAGTTTCAGCAAATGATGATTGGACGGGTGCAAGATGTGGTAAACAGATTTGACGAGGCCATGGAGAAGATAGATGGCATTGAGAAGACGTTTGAAACAAAGCTTGATAGCAAGTTTGATGAATTGCTCGCTGCGTTTTCCACAACCACCGCCGGCTGCACCTATCGCACCTCTGCACGACAACAACTCGCCCCTTCCGAATCGGTATGGGAGAGCTCAGCGTGTTCCTATTGAGCCAGACAAAATTCTGGTGCCGCTGCTCTGCTGTTGGTGCTTCTTTGGCTCCTGCTACTGCTGCTGCTGGTACCGACGAGGATGATTATGTGGAAGATTACGAGGATGAGGTTGATCAACATCGAACTCGTGCAACCACCAGCACCACAACCACCAGGTCGTCCACATGCAAATAATGGCAATGTTAGGGCTCCCCCTCAGTGCGAGATCATGACCATCTCCTAAACTGAAATTGAATATTCCACCATTTGAGGGTAGATATGTTCCCGATATATATCTTACTTGGGAGTTAGAAACTGAACAACGATTTACATGTTTACAATATCCTGAGGAGAGACGTGTTCCTGCTGCTGTTTGTGCTTTCACTAGCTTTGCATGTGTTTGGTGGTCTGAACATTGTAGATTATATCCTGTTCCAGCTACTTGGGCTGCTTTGAAAACTGCTATGCGTACTCGTTGGGTTCCACCATATTATCAACGTGAATTACTTCAAAAATTGCAGCGTTTAAGACAAGGAAAAATTCTGTAGAAGAATATTATCGGGAATTACAAACGGCTTGATTAGATGTGGTATTGTTGAGGAGAATGAAGCTATGCTTGCACGTTTTCTAGGTGGATTAAATAGAGATTCAGACCATTCTAGACTATAAGGATTATAATAATATCACTCGTTTATTCCATCTTGCTTGTAAAGCTGAGCGTGAAGTGCAGGATCGACAGCATTGGCGCCGCACTAACTTTTCTGCAGGTCGACCTTCATCATGGACACCCGTGCATCATCTACTTCCACCGCACCATCACCTCCTTCAGTGCCACCTCCAACCGTGATACAAGAAAGCAGGCACAACCACCACTATCTCGCCAAGAGCACACCTGCCGGGCCTGCACAGAGCTCTTCTTCTTCCATGGCGTCAACAGGGCACACAAGTGATATTATTTGTCGTCGTTGTAAGGGAAGAGGACATTTTATGAGAGAATGCAAATCTCAGCGTGTGATGATTGCTACCGAGGATGGTGGGTATGAGTCCGCTAGTGACTATGATGAGGAGACTTTGGCTCTTATTACACATGAGGAACACGGTGGAGATGATTACGATCATGAGACACAATACATGGCTCTTGAAGATCTTGACAGTATGAATGTTTAGTTGCTCAACGTGTTTTGAGTGTGCAGGTTACACAAGCTGAGCAAAATCAGAGGCATAATTTGTTCCATACAAAGGGAGTTGTGAAGGAACGTTCTATTCGCGTCATCATAGATGGAGGGAGCTGCAACAACTTGGCTAGCATGGAGATGGTGGAGAAGCTATCTCTCACCACAAGACCACATCCACATCCTTACTACATCCAATGGTTCAACAACAGCGGCAAGGTTAAGGTAACACGTCTTCGTTCGTGTGCATTTTAGTATCTCTACATATGCTGATTATGTTGATTGTGATGTGGTACCTATGCAAGCATGTTCCTTGTTACTTGGTAGACCATGGCAATTGATAAAATTCTGTACACCATGGTAGAAACAATCAAGATACTCTTGTTCATAAGGATAAAAATATTACTTTGCTTCCTATGACTCCTGAGTCCATTTTGAAAGATGATATTAATAGAGCTAATAAAGCAAAACAGGAGAAAAATAAGAGTGAAAATCAGATTGTGGCAAAAGAATTTGAGCAACACATGAAGCCTAATAATAAACCATCTCTCGTTGCTTCGAAATTAAATTGAAAAGTGCATGTTTACTTGCCACTAAATCTGATATTGATGAGCTAGATTTTAGCAAATCTGTTTGCTATGCTTTTGTGTGCAAAGAGGCATTATTTTCATTCGAGGACGTGCCTTCCTCTTTGCCTCCTGCTGTCACTAACATTTTGCAGGAGTTCGCCGGCGTCTTTCCACAAGGCGTGCCACCGGATTACCACCTATTCGAGGATTGAGCATCAAATTGACTTAATTCCGGTGCATCATTACCCAACCGTGCACCATACCGTACCAATCCGGAGGAGACGAAGGAGATTATCGTCAAGTACAGGAGCTGCTCGACAAAGGTTATATCTGCGAATCCCTTAGTCCTTGTGCTGTTCCTATTATTCTAGTGCGAAAAAGGATGGTACATCACGTATGTGTGTTGATTGTAGAGGCATTAATAATATTACTATTAGTTATCGTCACCCTATTCCTAGGCTAGATGATATGCTTGATGAATTGAGTGGCTCTACAATATTCTCCAAAGTTGATTTGCGTAGTGGATACCATCAAATTCGTATGAAATTGGAAGATGAATGGAAAACAGCATTTAAAACTAAGTTTGGATTATATGAGTGGTTAGTCATGCCTTTTGGGTTAACTAATGCACCTAGTACTTTCATGAGATTAATGAGCGAAGTTTTACGTGTTTTCATTGGACGATTTGTGGTAGTCTATTTTGATGATATACTGATTTATAGCAAATCTTTGGAAGAACATTTGGAACATTTACGTGCTGTTTTTAATGCTCTCGTGATGCACGTTTGTTTGGTAACCTTGGGAAGTGCACCTTTTGCACCGACCGAGTATCTTTTCTTGGCTATGTTGTTACTCCACGAGGAATTGAAGTTGATAAAGCCAAGATTGAAGCTATTGAGAGTTGGCCGCAGCCCAAAACGGTCACACAAGTGAGGAGTTTCCTTGGCCTCGCTGGTTTCTATAGGCGTTTTGTGAGAGATTTCAGCACCATTGCTGCACCTCTCAATGAGCTTACAAAGAAGGATGTGCCTTTTGTTTGGGGTACCGCACGGGAAGAAGCCTTCACGGTATTGAAAGATAAGTTGACACATGCTCCTTTACTCCAACTTCCTGATTTTAATAAGACTTTTGAGCTTGAATGTGATGCTAGTGGAATTGGATTAGGAGGTGTGTTATTACAAGATGGCAAACCTGTTGCATACTTTTCTGAAAAATTGAGTGGGCCTAGTCTGAATTACTCTACTTATGATAAAGAATTATATGCTCTTGTTCGGACTTTAGAAACATGGCAACATTATTTATGGCCCAAAGAATTTGTTATACATTCTGATCATGAATCTTTGAAACATATTAAAAGTCAAGCTAAACTGAATCGTAGACATGCTAAATGGGTTGAATTCATTGAGACTTTCCTTATGTCATTAAACACAAGAAGGGTAAAGAAAATGTTATTGCTGATGCATTGTCTCGTCGCTATACTATGCTTTCACAACTTGACTTCAAAATATTTGGTTTGGAGACCATCAAAGATCAATATGTGCATGATGCTGATTTTAAAGATGTATTGCAGAATTGTAAAGAAGGAAGAACATGGAACAAGTTTGTCGTTAATGATGGATTTGTGTGGTGCTAACAAGCTATGCATTCCAGCTAGCTCCGTTCGTCTTTTGTTGTTGCAGGAGGCGCATGGAGGAGGACTAATGGGACACTTTGGCGTGAAGAAGGCGGAGGGCGTACTTGCTACACATTTCTTTTGGCCAAAGATGAGGCGGGATGTTGAGCGTTTTATTGCTCGCTGCACTACATGTCAAAAAGCTAAGTCACGACTCAATCCTCATGGTTTATATATGCCTTTGCCTGTACCTAGTGTTCCTTGGGAGGATATATCTATGGACTTTGTTTTAGGTTTACCTAGAACAAAGAAGGGAGGATAGCATATTTGTTGTCGTGGATAGATTCTCAAAATGGCACACTTTATACCATGTCATAAAAGCGATGATCTTTGTCAATGTTGCTGATTTGTTCTTTCATGAAATTATTAAGCTTGCATGGTGTGCCAAATACTATTGTTTCAGATCGTGATACTAAATTTCTTAGCCACTTTTGGAGATGTTTATGGGCTAAGTTGGGGACTAAACTGCTT
Source organism: Aegilops speltoides (assembly GCA_021437245.1). NCBI lineage: Eukaryota > Viridiplantae > Streptophyta > Magnoliopsida > Poales > Poaceae > Aegilops > Aegilops speltoides. Next base: position 24,296 of record JAHHZJ010005765.1, on the reverse strand, counting down.
TTAGTACTACTTGTCACCCCAAACTGATGGACAAACTGAAGTAGTCAATAGAACATTGTCTACTATGCTTAGGGCTGTTCTAAAGAAAATAAGAAAATGTGGGAGGAATGCTTGCCTCATATTGAATTTGCTTATAATCGTTCATTGCATTCTACTACTAAGATGTGCCCTTTTGAAGTTGTGTATGGTTTCCTACCTCGTGCACCTATTGATTTGTTGCCTCTTCCATCTTGGGAGAAGGTTAATTTTGATGCTAAAGAACGTGCTGAATTGATTTTAAAAATGCATGAGTTAACTAAGGAAAACATTGAGCGTATGAATGCTAAATATAAACTTGCTGGAGATAAGGGTAGAAAACATGTTGTGTTTGCACCGGAGATCTTGTTTGGTTACATTTGCGTGAGGATAGATTTCTGATTGGCGCAAATCAAAGCTAATGCCACGTCTTGTTGGTCCATTTAAGGTGTTGGAGAAAGTAAATGATAATGCATATAAACTTGAGCTGCCCGCAGATTTTGGGGTTAGTCCCACTTTTAACATTGCAGATTTGAAGCCATATTTGGGTGAGGAAGATGAACTTCCGTCGAGGACGACTTCATTTCAAGAAGGGAGGATGATGAGGACATCAATACCATTGTTACACCCACAGCCCTGCTGCTATACATCTTGGACCAATTACTAGAGCTCACAAGACGCCAACTAAATTACCGGTACTTTCGTTTCTTGGTAATGATTCTAATGTTCATGAGAATATGATGCTGCCTAAATTGGATACATTTGTTTTGCTTACAAATGTAGGGCCTAGCTTGGAGAAGGATGAACATTGGAGCAAGAACCAGCATGGAGATGATGGCATGCTAAGGGGACAAGAATGGAGTTACAAGTGATGATTTCAGGACTTTGAAGCCACCATAATGAGTGCATGAAGCCTTGGACGAAATATACAAGATGCCACTCCATAAATTTCGTCCAGAGGTTATTCTAGGTGCTCACGTCACCTTATTATTGGGCCAGGCCCATGTAATTTCGAAATACATTAGTATAGGCTATTTTTAGAGTCCGTATGTGTGGGGAAACAAGAGATAGGGTTAGTTTCGGACCCCTCCACCAAGGGCCACGAAATTCACCCCTCTTCCTCCATATATACAGCCCTTAGGGCACCGTTTAGACTTGGGTTTTGTTTAGATCAAAAGTTCGCCATAGCTGCAACTTCGCGTACTTCGTTTGTGTTCAACGACCAGACAAAGGCGTCACAGAACCCCACCTTGATCAATAAAGCTTTCATCTTATATTCGCAATATCTAGATTGCAATCTCAGTTTCTTGCTTGTTCTTCGTTTGCTCGCAGGAAATAGACCCTCGTGGTCAGGTTGATCGTGGTCCGGCGTGGTCAATAACCTCTCGGAGTTGGTTTAGTGATTGCTAAGGCGCGACGTCCTCGCACGTTCGTAGTCGGATCGTCAAAGTCGACTTCCACCAAAGCGAAATCCATCATCTCATCGAAAGACGGGACACCTCTGCCTCTATCACATATGCATAGTCACTATGAAGAGATTGCAAATAAGATATACGATCTCATGCATAGCATATGACAAGTCAAGCGGATTATCAAACATGATGTGACCTAAAGAATTGTCACAAGAAATCCTATGTAACATGGCATCACAACTAATAGACTCCACAATAGAATCATCGTACTCATCATAAATGGGCAAATCATCGCATGGGGAAATCATACTAGCATGAAGCATGGCAAAAGGTGGATCAACATCATGCAAGCAATCAATGTCAAGAATGTCCACTAGTGGGACTAGAGCATCAACTTCACCTCGTTACCTTTGTAGGTGAGGTGGGAAAAGACCAAATGGTGGTCATCATCATCATCTTGATGGAACCATGTGGGGGTTGATGTAGGGTGGAACCCTAATTAAATCGATCTTTCACGTTTGGAGTGGGATCCTTGAAGAACACGATGAACACGGGATGAGCGGGGAGAAATCACAAGGGACACACTCAAGAACAAGTCCAAATCACACATCCACTAGACAATCAAACACACAAGATCACATGGTACATGAACAACAAAGGAAAGATACAAGGTAAGGTTCATCTCCAAAGGAGGTCTTGATGATATCCTAGATGGATCTTCCCACAAGGGGGTCTTGATGATATCCCGCAGGATCTTCTCCTAGATGGAGGTCTTGGCCTCCAATGGAGTAGTGGTCTCTCTCTCTCAAGATTAGAGATAGGTAGGAGCAAAGCTCACATACAAATGAGCTATCACTTTGCTAACCCTAGAAAGGAGGTGGAGGTGGTCTATTTATAGTCTAAGCCACGAAGGGGTAAGTGGGAGAGGATACAAGGCCAAAGGCCAGCAGCTGCTTACAAGACAGGCGGTGGCGGTAGTATGGGCGAACTCATGGGCGGTTGTACCGCTTGAATGGTAGTACCGCTTGCTTTGGGCGGTAGTACCGCCCTTCTCGGACTGGGCAGGTCCTTCTTCTTCCGTCTTCGCTTCCATGCTTCCCTCATGGACGGTGTAGGCGTTCCTTGGCGCTTGCACTCCTCCTCGTCGTCGTGAACCTCCGACAATACCTATGCATGCACACGAGTGGAGTGTCAAGTAGTATACCATCCTCAAAGGGGTCAAGTGAACACGTGTAAAGGAGAAGATTCACCTTTATGTATGAGAAGTAGAGGTGCATACGTGTCACTTGCCAAATGGACTCTTGACATGGTGATGACCGTGGGATGCTCCGCATCATCCCTCCCCTTGGAAAAGATCCGACCTCGGATCGAAAACTAAATCACCATGGGAAAGAGATGGCTTCCGCCATGAAAGAATTGGACGTTCACCAAGTACTCGTCATCTTCAAGCTCGCAATGGGCACTCTCCAATGTCGCACCGTCTTGGGATTCCTTCAAAATGAGCAAGGACAACAAACACTTGGAAAAACAAATGTGGTTAGCATTAGTGCAAAACCAAGCATTCAAGAGGTGATTCACCAAACAAGTGTTGTCATCAAGCATAGCATATGGTTGGACAAAGGATTGTGACATGGCATGTAAGCACATATATTGAGCACAAGCAAAGATATCATGGGGACAAGCATGTAAAGGTGAGGTAGAGATGCAAATATGTGTGACAAGAGCATAAGCATCCACCTCAAGGTCATAGCAAGCATGCATAAAGTGCTCAACAAATGGTCGATGGTAGGCATAGGAATCATTCACAACACCAAATAAGATGAGATGTCTAAACACATGGATCAAGTGCAAGACAATCCAACCATAATGTGCATAGGGTGTAGTGAATATAGTGTGGCACTCAACACAATATAAAGAGCAATTGTTCATCATGTGTGAGGCAGTCAAGTCAAGCATGAGACAAGCAATGGGACATGGCATATGTGAAGAGCTGACATTGTTGCAACCAAACATATGATAGGAGCAAGTAATCCAAGAATTGGATGCAACACAGAAGGCATATATAGCATGAAGCAAGGAAATGCTAAAATGGCAAGGCGAGGCAAGATCTCTAACATGTGCGCAATCAAGTAGTCCAAGATGACCAATAAGTCTCATGGGGCAAGCAACACAAGTAGGATGATCCACAATATCCATGCTCATGGTTTGGGAGTTCTCAAAGGAGAAGGATATCACCTTGAAAGCATGTCCTTGTGCATTCTTCACAATGTCGAGACACAAGCAAGTGCGATGTAGAATCGTCGTGGTAGAAGGTGGCTCGCTCTCAAGAGCTTGAATGGTCAACTCACGTGAAGTGGAAGTCGACATGAAGTCCAAGTATCCTACACATGCACAAAACAAAACAAAGAAAGTATGCGCATGGTAGACAAACACATCATCCATCATGATGGTTCTCATCTTTTGCACATAACCATTAGAAGCACAAGTGCATGAATAATATGATGCAACAATGGTGATATTCAAGGCACTAGGTATATGGTGCAAAGAGGTAAGACAAGCATGCTTCACAAGGAATATGTCAAAATCTCCATTCATGTGTGAGAATGCTATGAGGGCAATCTCATGAGCAAGACTATAAGCATTGTTGCACTCAATACATGGCAAATCTAGCATGAGAGAGGCAACACATGGAGATATATGACACGGAGCAATATGAATCATGTGTAAAGCATATAGATGGTTGTCATCAACCGCATGAGATGAGCAAGTATGACACAAGAGACAACGCATGTGAGAGGCATGAGCATATATGTCATCAACCCAAGAAAGCAAGTAGTGGAACATGGGTGATGCAACATAGCAAGCAATCATAGCAATCAAGTCAAGTATGCTAGTAGTGCGAAGATGCGACATACTAGAATGAATCATGGCAAACATGTCCTTGGTGCAAATAGTGGGCATGAATAATTCACATGTCATAGCACAATCATGAAAGCAAGATATGAGGACAATAGCATGGGGCACATGATAAACATGGCAATAGCAACAAGGATTTCCACCAAGCATGCAAATACACATAGAAGTAGCATAATGATGAAACATGGGTAGATGCAAGCAAGGGTCACAATTGCATGGCAAAGGCATAGAAGCAAGCATAGCATGCAAAGTGAACACGGTAAAATGAGCATAATGTGAGAAGTGGTAAATGGCCCATAGCCGTGTGAGAGCCAAGTAGAGGAGTTGCGCGTAGTCCTTGCGCGAAGGGGACGGTGGTAAGGATAGTCCACGGGATCCCAAAGCATCGTTGCTCTCAAGAGCTCGTTTTGTCAACTCGTGGGATTGCGAGGTTGACAAGTATTCATGGGTACCTACACAAAAGAGACACAAACGAAAGAAATTGTGTGTGTGGTAAATGTACACATCATCCATCATGATGTGTATGTGCACGTGTGAGTTAGCACAAGATAAGCAATGCTCAAAGAAATTTGAGGCATGGTATATGAACATGTCATCCATCATGAAAGAATAGTTGTTATGTATGACACGATGGGGACACAAATTGAGAATGCAAGTATGTGACACATCAATATCATGTTTAATCATGGGTAGCATATGGTGCAAACAAGTATGGGGATCATGCAATGAATGGGATGGATCAAATTCCCCTAACATGTATGAGGAAACTATGGGGGTCTCCTCATGAGCAATAGCGGAAACATCACATGGAGAAAATGGACAACATCCAAAACAATGCATATCCGAAGCTAGGTGGTCATGGCATGGCATATGAGATAGATGATGCAAAGGAAGCATATCAATATCATCACAAGAAAAACAAATGCCAATAACCATGGACTTGTCATCTATGCCATATGTGCAAATTGGGTTTATTTTAATGGCATATGCATAGTCACTATGAAGAGATTGCAAATATGGTTGATCTCATGCATAGCATATGACAAGTCAAGCGGATTATCAAACATGATGTGACCAAAAGAATTGTCACAAGAAATCCTATGTAACATGGCATCACAACTAATAGACTCCACAATAGAATCATCATACTCATCATAAATGGGCAAATCATCGCATGGGGAAATCATACTAGCATGAAGCATGGCAATAGGTGGATCAACATCATGCAAGCAATCAATGCCAAGAATGTCCACTAGTGGGACTAGAGCATCACCTTCACCTATGTTACCTTTGTAATTCCACTCAAGTGGTGTAGGTGAGGTGGGAAAGACCAAATGGTGGTCATCATCATCATCTTGATGGAACCATGTGGGCGGTGCATCATTTTCCACCATGGCCATCGTCTTGTCCAAAGGGAGGACGAAGTCGTCGAGGATCGGCACGTCATCATAAATGGGACCTAGCTCCAAATGAGAAGACACAATAGAGGTAGAGTTCAAGTTGTTAGAAATGCAAATGGCCTCACAAGACCTATCATATATCTCACTCTCTCTATGTGGTGGTTCACTCACTCCCTCAAAGTAGGTGCACTCAAAGTCACATATGGTGGAGTCACTCATTTCACCCAAGTGGTGGGGTTTGTGGCTCTCCTCACATGGGAAGTGGGGCAACTCATCATATATGGGGGTAGTGGTGAAGTCCGTCTCACTCTCAATATGGTAGCAAAAGTCACTCAAGTCATCATACGTCGCCGTGGTCGAAGGGAGAATCCCATGCTCAACCATCTCGTCGTTATCGCCGTGGATGAAGGCCAAGATGGCACATCATCACTCTCCTCCATGACCGAAGGTAAAATCCCATGCTCGATCATCTCGTCACCGTCGCGTGAGAGAAGGCCAAGATGGCACATATCACTCGCCTCCAAAGATGGAAGCATCATCCTTGCCGCCACCTTGTCACTCGCCTCCAAAGCTTGGTCCTCGAAGGTCTCCGTGAGTCGAACTCGTCGCCGCACCGTCTTGAAAAAGAGTCGAGTAGACTCGGCATCATCAATGTCACAAAGAGGGATGGCGGTGAAGTCACACTTGGGAGCATCGTCTTGGAGCTTGTCGGGCTTGGACATCTTGGTGGTACTAGCCTCATGCTTGTCGTAGAGCTTGGTCGCCGCGAAGTGTGCTTGGGGTGGAGAAGCCTTGGCCTTCATGAGTTCTTGTTCCGCCTTGAGAGCACCAATGTAGTAGTCGTCGATGGACTTGTAGTTCTTGAGGACGATGGTCTTGGAGATGTCGTTGTGCAATCCCATCATGAAGTGGAACTTCATCGAAATGGGGTCGTCCACGCCGCTCGTCGCAAAGGCAATCATCATCTCCTTGAAGTACTTGTCGATGGACTTGGATCCTTGGGTAGTGTTCTCCAATTGGCGTCGAAGTTGTTCCGTGTAGGTTGGAGGCACAAACTCTCGCCGCAAAGCTTTCTTCGTCTTGGGCCAACTCATGTCGTAGTACTCCGAAGGTGTGTGAAGCCACCATGCCAATGCGTAGTCGTGGAAGTTTCTTGTGGCGCACTTCACTTGATCTTCGGAGGAACTTGATGTAGCTTGAGGTAGTCGTCCATCAAGCGCTCCCACTCAAGGTACTCCTCGGGTTCTTGAGTCCCATAGAAAGGAATCTTGTGGTCGGTGTCGAGGTCGTAGTAGCTCGTGGAAGTCGCGGACTTGAGCTTGGGTAGCTTCTCTTGAGTGTAGTCTTGAGGTTCTTGTTGGCGAAGATGCCATATGTCCGTAGGCGAAGATGCCTTGAAGTCGCTTGGCGAAGATGCCAAGGAGATGGTGAAGTCGTTGGCGGTTGTTGGTGTTGAGCTCTTGACCTTCACGTTCTTGTTGGTGATGGTGTCGATGCCGATGTGATCTTGCGGAGATGGTAGCTCGGAAGGATGTGCTCTTGGCGTCTTCTCGAAGATGATGAAGATCGCTTGTAGGACTTGATGAGGGCCTTGATCTCCTCCATAAACTTGTCCATCTTGGTGTCGTAGTTGTTGTTCATGGCATCGAACTCGTCGTTGTTGTTGTAGACCGAAAGTGAAATGCCTTGCCTATCCATCACAAGACTCGAGTAGAGGTGAGTAGGAAATGAGATAAACAATACCAAGTTACCTTTTCCCAAAGTTGAGGATGTATCCCGTGTCACTCAATGTGAGATGAAAGAATAGTGGAATTGGTACGGACTTGTTCACTCACACCTACAAGTAAAGGCTTATGGTAGAGCTCGGTGAGGATAGTGGCACAAAATTTGATGCAAAATGTTAGCAAGAGTCAATAATGTTGAAAAAGATTCACAAATTCGCAAGTGAAACAAATGGACCAATAGCAATGAAAGGTACACGGAAACACACACAATGATAGATAAATGGGGTCGTGCAACCAAGGAATGAGCACAAAATGTGGAATCCACGGAAAACGCTCGTGTTGCACAACTCAAGAGAGACGCTAGCACGATTGCTCAATAGGCGGATACGACACTTGTGCACAACCTATAATATGCAAAATGGATATTCTTCTATCCCAAGTATGCTATGTATGTATGGTTCCCGGTGTTTCTCTCAAGCATGATATCATATGATGTAGATTTTGGTATGGCTCTTATGTTCCATGGGGTATGATGTTATGGCACTTGCTCACGAGCTCTTTGCTCTCTTATTGCTTAAAAGCTTTTTCTCCCTTTTTTTTCTATGGCCACTTTTGCACAATGCACAATCCAAGATAGCAATTGTGTATATGCGGGAACAAACTTGAGGCACAATGGATGATATGATACGAAGATAATATGGTATGTATGCAATGGAAGGTATGGACCACTAATGTGCACAAGTAACGTTGCCGGCAATACTCAAATGGCTAGTCTCGATAGGTAAGTGACGCAAAATGGGCTAGGGGTTAACAATGCAATTTGCAAGGGGATATACAAAGGTGTCGTCGAGGTTACCGTCCTTTGCGATGATGAGTGGCGGTGTTCTTGGTGTAGATACCAAGATGATGGAGACTCGTCCTAAGTAGCGAAACACCTTAGGAAGCGGAAAACCGCAAACTCAAAATCTCAAATGACAAATGTCAAATGGTGGTAGCGGAAGCGGTGGTGGTGTTGCACTAGGCAATGCGGAAGTGGGATGATGGGTTATACACGGTGTAAGAGTTGGAAGCACACGGTCCCTAAGTAGCCGAAACACCTTAGGAAACACAAGCCACAACTCGAAAAAGCTCAAACAACAATTGGGTTAAGTTGGGTTGTCGGAAGTGTATGGTGGGCAAGGTTATGTTGAAGTGGTGGCGGTGGTGGTGGTTGATGAAGAAGCAACCGTCCCTAAGTAGCCTAAACACCTTAGGAGACTCAAATCACAACTCAAACAACCACTAATGCTATAAGGAACAAAATGGGTTAGGTTGCGGAAGTCGGTGGTGGTTATGCGCGATGTTGTGGTGGAAGCCCTAGGCAAACATGCCAAAATTCACCAAATGTGATGGAGTCAAATGATGTTGGTAGTATTTTTGTGGGATGGGGGATGTCAATAGCTTCAAAACGAGCTAAAGAACGTCAAAACGGACTCGGATGAATTAGTTATGGCGAAGCGGTGAAACTCGGAAAGCTGAAACTGGCCAGGGCGGTAGTACCGCTCGGGAGGGCAGTAGTACCGCTCGTGTCGGGATTTTTCGACTGTTTCGGCTGAAACAGGACCTAGCGGTAGTACCGTTAGCGGGGCGGTAGTACCGCTTGAGGTTCTCAGCGGTAGTACCGATCTGTAGGGCGGTAGTACCGCTCGTGTCGAGATTTTTCATGAATCGAATCGGTAGCGATTTTGGGCGAAATGGATGATTTCGGGGGCAAAATTTGATGGATTTCGTGGATGGAAAGAGGGGAAACTTGGGGGAATGCTAGATCCACTTGAAACCAAGAAAATCCACGGATCAAAATCAACAAAACATCATCAAACCAACAAATCACAAAAAATTTTGGGGCTATTTTTGGTGTGGATTTTCGGATTTAGGACGAAAACAACAAAATCAAACTAGAAAACACGGGGTAGGGGCTCCAAAAACGTGATCAACGTGGCTCATGATACCATATGATGTAGGGTGGAACCCTAATTCGTCGATCTTTCACGTTTGGAGTGGGATCCCTCGAAGAACACGATGAACACGGGGAAGAACGGGGAGAAATCACAAGGGGAAACACTCAAGAACAAGTCCAAATCACACATCCACTAGACAATCAAACACACAAGATCACATGGTACATGAACAACAAAGGGAAAGATACAAGGTAAGGTTCATCTCCAAAAGGAGGTCTTGATGATATCCTAGATGGATCTTCCCACAAGGGGGTCTTGATGATATCCCGCAGGATCTTCTCCTAGATGGAGGTCTTGGCCTCCAATGGAGTAGTGGTCTCTCTCTCTCAAGAGTAGAGATAGGTAGGAGCAAAGCTCACATACAAATGAGCTATCACTTTGCTAACCCTAGAAAGGAGGTGGAGGTGGTCTATTTATAGTCTAAGCCACGAAGGGGTAAGTGGGAGAGGATACAAGGCCAAGGCCAGGCTCAGGCATGCTAATCTCATGGTGATAGTACACAGGCAGGGCGGTAGTACCGGACTCATGGGCGGTAGTACCGCTTGAGCGGTAGTACCGCTTGCTTTGGGCGGTAGTACCGCCCTTTCTGGACTGGGCAGGTCCTTCTTCTTCCGTCTTCGCTTCCATGCTTCCCTCGCGGACGGTGTAGGCGTTCCTTGGCGCTTGCACTCCTCCTCGTCGTGCGTGAAGCTCCGACAATACCTATGCATGCACACGAGTGGAGTGTCAAGTAGTATACCATCCTCAAAGGGGTCAAGTGAACACGTGTAAAGGAGAAGATTCACCTTTATGTATGAGAAGTAGAGGTCGCACGTGTCACTTGCCAAACGGACTCTTGACATGGTGATGACCGTAGGATGCTCCGCATCAGGGGTGCATCATATTCCACCATGGCCATCGTCTTGTCCCAAGGGGGGACGAAGTCGTCGAGGATCGGCGCGTCATCATAAATGGGACCTAGCACCAAACGAGAAGACACAATAGAGGTAGAGGTCAAGTTGTTAGAAATGCAAATGGCCTCACGAGACCTATCAACTATCTCACTCTCTCTATGTGGTGGTTCACTCACTCCCTCAAAGCAGGTGCACTCAAACTCACGTATGGTGGAGTCACTCATCTCACTCAAGTGGTGGGGGTTGTGGGTCTCCTCACATGGGAATTGTGGCAACTCATCATATATGGGGCTAGTGGTGAAGTCACTCTCACTCTCAATATGGTGGCACAAGTCACTCAAGTTATCATACGTCGCCGTGGTCGAAGGGAAGATCCCATGCTCAACCATCTCGTCGTGGTCGCCGTGGATGAAGGCCGAAGATGGCACATCATCACTCTCGTCGTGGATGAAGGCCGAAGATGGCTCAACATCACTCTCGTCGTGGATGAAGGCCGAAGATGGCTCAACATCACTCTCGTCGTGGATGAAGGCCGAAGATGGCACATCATCACTCTCGCCTCCTAAGATGGAAGCATTATCCTTGCTCGCCACCTTGTTGCTCGCCTCCAAAGCTTGGTTCTTGAAGGTCTCCGTAGTCGAACTCGTGGCCGCACCGTCTTGAAAAAGAGTCGAAGTAGACTCGGCATCATCAATGCCACAAAGAGGGATGGCGGTGAAGTCACACTTGGGAGCATCGTCTTGTAGCTTGTCGGCCTTGGACATCATGGTGGTACTAGCCTCATGCTTGTCGTAGAGCTTGGTCGCCGCGAAGTGTGCTTGGGGTGGAGAAGCCTTGGCCTTCATGAGTTCTTGTTCCGCCTTGAGAGCACCAATGTAGTAGTCGTCGATGGACTTGTAGTTCTCGATGAAGATGGTCTTGGAGATGTCGTTGTGCAATCCCATCATGAAGTGGAACTTCATTGACATGGGGTCGCCCACGCCGGCTCGTCGCAAGGCAATCATGATCTCCTTGAAGTATTTGTCGATGGACTTGGATCCTTGGGTGGTGTTCTCCAATTGGCGTCGAAGTTGTTCCGTGTAGGTTGGAGGCACAAACTTTCGCCGTAAAGCTCTCTTCGTCTTGGGCCAACTCATCTCGTAGCTCTCCGAAGGTGTGTGAAGCCACCATGTCAAGGCGTAGTCGTGGAAGTTTCTTGTGGCGCACTTCACTTGATCTTCGGGACGAACTTGATGTAGCTTGAGGTAGTCGTCCATCAAACGCTCCCACTCGAGGTACTCCTCGGGTTCTTGAGTCCCATAGAAAGGAATCTTGTGGTCGGTGTCGAGGTCGTAGCAGCTCGTGGAAGTCGTGGACTTGAGCTTGGGTAGCTTCTCTTGAGTGTAGTCTTGAGGTTCTTGTTGGCGAAGATGCCATATGTCCGTAGGCGAAGATGCCTTGAAGTCGCTTGGCGAAGATGCCAAGGGAGATGGTGAAGTCGTTGAGCGGTTGTTGGTGTTGAGCTCTTGTCCTTCACGTTCTTGTTAGTGATGGTGTCGATGCCGATGTGATCTTGCCGGAGGTGGTAGCTCGGAAGGATGTGCTCTTGAGCGTCTTCTCGAAGATGAGGAAGATCGTTTGTAGGACTTGATGAGGGCCTTGATCTCCTCCATGCGCTTGTCCATCTTGGCGTCGTAGTTGTTGTTCATGGCATCGAACTCGTCGTTGTTATTGTAGACCGAAAGTGAAATGCCTTGCCTATCCATCACAAGACTCGAGTAGAGGTGAGTAGGAAATGAGATAAACAATACCAAGTTACCTTTTCCCAAAGTTGAGGATGTATCCCGTGTCACTCAATGTGAGATGAAAGAATAGTGGAATTGGTACCGGACTTGTTCACTCACACCTATCAAGTAAATCTTATGGTAGAGCTCGGTGAGGATAGTGGCACAAAAATTTAATGCAAAATGTTAGCAAGAGTCAATAATGTTGAAAGAGATTCACAAATTCGCAAGTGAAACAAATGGACCAATAGCAATGAAAGGTACACGGAAACACACACACGGGTAGATAAATGGGGTCGTCCAACCAAGGAATGAGCACAAAATGTGGAATCCACGGAAAAGGCTCGTGTTGCACAACTCAAGAGAGACGCTAGCACGATTGCTCAATAGGCGGATACGACACTTGTGCACAACCTATAGATGCGAAATGGATAAACTTCTATCCCAAGTATAATATGTATGTATGGTTCCCGGTGTTTCTCTCAAGCATGATATCATATGATGTAGATTTTGGTATGGCTCTTATGTGCAATGGGGTATGATGCTATGGCACTTGCTCACGAGCTCTTTGCTCTCTTTTTGCTTAAAAGCTTTTTCTCTTTTTTTTCTTCTATGGCCACTTTTGCACAATGCACAAACCAAGATAGCAATTGTGTATATGCGGGAACAAACTTGAGGCACAATGGATGATATGATACCAAGATGATATGGTATGTATGCAATTGATGGTGGATCACTAATGTGCACAAGTAACGTTGCCGGCAATACTCAAATTGCTAGTCTCGATAGGCAAGTAACGCAAAATGGGCTAGGGGTTAACAATGCAATTGCAAGGAATATACAAAGGTGTCGTCGAGGTTACCGTCCTTTGCGATGATGAGTGGCGGTGTTCTTGGTGTAGATACCAAGATGATGGAGACTCGTCCCCAAGTAGCCGAAACACCTTAGGAAACGGAAAAACCGCAAACTCAAAATCTCAAAAGACAAATGTCAAATGGTGGTAGCGGAAAGCGGTGGTGGTGTTGCACTAGGCAATGCGGAAGTGGAATGATGGGCTATACACGAGTCGGAGTTGAATTTGCTGTCCCTAAGTAGCCGAAACACCTTAGGAGACACAAGCCACAACTCAAACAAAATTGGGTTAAGTTGGGGTGGAAATGTATGGTGGGCACGTCTATGCGGAAGTGGTGGTGGTGGTTGATGAAGAAGCAATTGTCCCTAAGTAGCCGAAACACCTTAGGAGACTCTAATCACAACTCAAACAACCACATATGCAATGGGGAACAAAATGGGTTAGGTTGCGGAAGTCGTTGGTGGTAATGCGGATTTCAGAAAATATGGTGGAGGGTCTAGGCAAACTTGCCAAATTTCAGAAAATATGATGGTGTCAAATGGTATTGGTGGTATTTTTGTGGGATAGGTGATGTCCATAGCTTCAAAACGAGCTAAAGAACGTAAAAATCGGACTCCGGATGAATTAGTTATGACCAAAACAAAATTCAGCCGTGTGAGTTTTAGGGTTAACCAGACATCCGGGAGGAGGTCTGGATGATCCGGGCTAGGTCCGGATGATCCGGGAGGAGGTCCGGATGATCCGGGTTTTTCAGCTCCGGTTCGGGAATTTGGGCGCGTGGGGTATCCGGACATCCGGGGGGGCGTCCAGCTGATCCGGGGGATGTCCGGATGATCCGGGAGAAGGTCCGGATGATCCGGGCAAGTCAATCCGCTGGGGGATTGCTCTCGGGGACGAATTTTTGGGCGGAAATGGATGATTTTTGGGGCAAAATTTGAGGGATTTCGTGGATGGAAGGTGGGGAAACTTGGGGAGATGCTAGATCCACTTGAAACCAAGCAAATCCATGGATCAAAATCAACAAAACATCATCAAACCAACAAATCACAAAAAAAATTTGGGGCTATTTTTGGTGGGGATTTTCGGATTTTGGACGAAATCAACAAAATCAAGCTAGAAAACATGGGGTAGGGGCTCCAAAAACGTGATCAACGTGGCTCATGATACCATATGATGTAGGGTGGAACCCTATAGCGTCGATCTTTCACGTTTGGAGTGGGATCCCTCGAAGAACACGATGAACACGGGGAAGAACGGGGAGAAATCACAAGGGGAAACACTCAAGAACAAGTCCAAATCACACATCCACTAGACAATCAAACACACAAGATCACAAGGTACATGAACAACAAAGGGAAAGATACAAGGTAAGGTTCATCTCCAAGAGGAGGTCTTGATGATATCCTAGATGGATCTTCCCACAATTTCTTAGCCACTTTTGGAGATGTTTATGGGCTAAGTTGGGGACTAAACTGCTTTTTAGTACTACTTGTCACCCGCAAACTGATGGACAAACTGAAGTAGTCAATAGAACATTGTCTACTATGCTGAGGGCTGTTCTAAAGAATAATAAGAAAATGTGGGAGGAATGCTTGCCTCATATTGAATTTGCTTATAATCGTTCATTGCATTCTACTACTAAGATGTGTCCTTTTGAAGTTGTGTATGGTTTCCTACCTCGTGCACCTATTGATTTGTTGCCTCTTCCATCTTGGGAGAAGGTTAATATTGATGCTAAAGAACGTGCTGAATTGATTTTAAAAATGCTTGAGTTAACTAAGGAAAACGTTGAGCGTATGAATGCTAAATATAAACTTGCTGGAGATAAGGGTAGAAAACATGTTGTGTTTGCACCTGGAGATCTTGTTTGGTTACATTTGCGTAAGTATAGATTTCCTGATTTGCGCAAATCTAAGCTATTGCCACGTGCTGTTGGTCCCTTTAAGGTGTTGGAGAAAGTAAATGATAATGCATATAAACTTGAGCTGCCTGCAGATTTTGGGGTTAGTCCCACTTTTAACATTGCAGATTTGAAGCCATATTTGGGTGAGGAAGATGAACTTCCGTCGACATTTACTTCATTTCAAGAAGGGAGGATGATGAGGACATCGATGCCATTGTTACACCCACAGCCCTGCTGCTATACATCTTGGACCAATTACTAGAGCTCAAGACGCCAACTAAATTACCGTGTACTTTCGTTTCTTGGTAATGATTCTAATGTTCATGAGAATATGATGCTGCCTAAATTGGATACATTTGTTTTGCTTACAAATGAAGGGCCTAGCTTGGAGAAGGATGAACATTGGAGCAAGAACAAGCATGGAGATGATGGCATGCAAAGGGGACAAGAATGGAGTTACAAGTGATGATTTTAGGACTTTGAAGCCACCATAATGAGTGCACGAAGCCTTGGACGAAATATACAAGATGCCACTTCATAAAGTTCGTCCAGAGGCTATTCTAGGTGCTGCGTCACCTTATTATTAGGCCAGGCCCATGTAATTTCGAAATACATTAGTATAGGCTATTTTTAGAGTCCGTATGTGTGGGGAAACAAGAGATAGGGTTAGTTTCGGACCCCTCCACCAAGGGCCACGAAATTCACCCCCTCTTCCTCCATATATACAGCCCTTAGGGCACCGTTTAGACTTGGGTTTTGTTTAGATTAAAAGTTCGCCATAGCTGCAACTTCGCGTACTTCGTTTGTGTTCCACGACCAGACAAAGGCGTCCACAGAGCCCCACCTTGATCAATAAAGCTTTCATCTTATATTCGCAATATCCAGTTGCAATCTCAGTTTCTTGCTTGTTCTTCGTTTGCTCGCGGAAATAGACCCTCGTGGTCGGGTTGATCGTGCTCGGCGTGGTCAATAACCTCTCGGAGTTGGTTTAGCGATTGCTAAGTAGCGGCGTCCTCGCGACGCCTTCGTAGTCGGATCGTCAAAGTTGACTTCCACCAAAGCGAAATCCACCATCTCATCGAAAGGCGGGACACCTTTGCCTCTATCAAGTGGTATCAGATTTCCGGGTTGCTCGGTGAGATTTTACAGATTTTAAATAGTTTAGATCGAGTCTGTTCTTCATACCTATAGTCTGCGAAAAAGCCAAAAAAATTAGGGTTAGTTCATTCATATCCAACCAATCGAGCCTTTGCATAATCTTTTCTGTATTTGCTTTGTTGAATTTGCGGTTGCATCGTCGTGTCAAGTTGCTGGTCTTAGCGTCTAGTCTTTTAGAGTTTGAGTTACATTCACGAGTTGTCACGTCGCCGCTGCCATATACCACCACCACATATTCACCGCCAATCCGAATCCATATACGCCACCACATATCCGCCGCCATCACGCCCATCCGAGTCCACCTGCAACATATATCTCCGCCACCAGTCCGAGTTACACCAGATTCATCTCCGCCACCAGTCCTAGTCCGAGTCCAGTAATTGTTGCATTGTTCTCGATTTCCAGATCACGCGATACTCCGAGTCGTGACAGCAGAGGACTCCCCAACTTCCAAACCATCCGCAGAAGAAAAATAGTTCCAGTTTCAAAAAAAAAAAATTCTGGCTAGGCAGTTTTTAGACCATTTGTAGACTTTTCCGAAAAAAATTTGTTGCGGAGCAAAAAAAAAAAAAAGGAAAAAGAAAGTGCAAAAAAAAAGAAAAAAAATTCAGAGTGTGGTCCTCCCTTGTTTACGTGCAGCGCCGTGATTTTGTTAGTGTTCTAGGCTCGCGTCTCTAGCACGGTCTAGCCTAGGACCAACCTGATCTACCGTCGTTGAGCGTTTATTCAACTTTGCATCTCTGAATTGATTATTGCTGACATTTTTGCTACCATATCATAAGCCTTCCCAGCTCCACATACATCTCGTCGTGCGTTTGATTCTCCACGTAATCGCTATATCCAAGCTTTGAGAGTTTTGACTACTACGGTTGCCGATCACCACCTGCTGCTGGGTAAGCTGGTAAGAATTTGAGATTTGCTTGACGGGTTTGTGATACACCACCACCACTTCTTAGTAGTTTGTCGGATCATATTCTTGTGTGTTTCTATTTGCTGCTAACCATGGTAGGATCACAAGCCGATGAGACTGATTGGGAGAACCTGACGAACAAACAGCTACATGATAAGTTTCAGCAAATGATGATTGGACAGGTGCAAGATGTGCTAAACAGATTTGACGAGGCCATGGAGAAGATAGATGGCATTGAGAAGGCGTTTGAAACAAAGCTTGATAGCAAGTTTGATGAATTGCTCGCGCGTTTTCCACAACCACCGCCGGCTGCACCTATCGCACCTCTGCAACGACAACAACTCGCCCCTTCCGAATCAGTATGGACGAGCTCAGCGTGTTCCTATTGAGCCAGGACAAAATTCTGGTCCTGCTACTGCTGCTGCTGGTACCGAGGAGGATGATTATGTGGAAGATTACGAGGATGAGGTTGATCAACATCAGAACTACGTGCAACCACCAGCACCACAACCACCAGGTCGTCCACATGCAAATAATGGCAATGTTAGGGCTCCCCTCAGTGCGAGATCATGACCATCTCCTAAACTGAAATTGAATATTCCACCATTTGAGGGTAGATATGTTCTGATATATATCTTACTTGGGAGTTAGAAACTGAACAACGATTTACATGTTTACAATATCACGAGGAGAGCGTGTTCCTGCTGCTGTTTGTGCTTTCACTAGCTTTGCATGTGTTTGGTGGTCGAACATTGTAGATTATATCCTGTTCCAGCTACTTGGGCTGCTTTGAAAACTGCTATGCGTACTCGTTGGGTTCCACCATATTATCAACGTGAATTACTTCAAAAATTGCAGCGCTTAAGACAAGGTAAAAATTCTGTAGAAGAATATTATCAGGAATTACAAACTGGCTTGATTAGATGTGGTATTGTTGAGGAGAATGAAGCTATGCTTGCACGTTTTATGGGTGGATTAAATAGAGATATTCAGACCATTCTAGACTATAAGGATTATAATAATATCACTCGTTTATTCCATCTTGCTTGTAAAGCTGAGCGTGAAGTGCAGGATCGACAGAGCATTGGCGCCGCACTAACTTTTCTGCAGTCGACCTTCATCATGGACACCACGTGCATCATCTACTTCCTTTGCACCATCACCTCCTTCAGTGCCACCTCCAACCGTGATACAAGAAAGCGGCACAACCACCACTATCTGCCAAGAGCACACCTGCCGGGCCTGCACAGAGCTCTTCTTCTTCCATGGCGTCAGCAGGCACACAAGTGATATTATTTGTCGTCGTTGTAAGGGAAGAGGACATTTTCTTGAGAGAATGCAAATCTCAGCGTGTGATGATTGCTATCGAGGATGGTGGGTATGAGTCCGCTAGTGACTATGATGAGGAGACTTTGGCTCTTATTACACATGAGGAACACGGTGGAGATGATTACGATCATGAGACACAATACATGGCTGCTGAAGATCTTGTGAGTATGAATGTTTAGTTGCTCAACGTGTTTTGAGTGTGCAGGTTACACAAGCTGAGCAAAATCAGAGGCATAATTTGTTCCATACAAAGGAGTTGTGAAGGAACGTTCTATTCGCGTCATCATAGATGGAGGGAGCTGCAACAACTTGGCTAGCATGGAGATGGTGGAGAAGCTATCTCTCACCACAAGACCACATCCACATCCTTACTACATCCAATGGTTCAACAACAGCGGCAAGGTTAAGGTAACACGTCTTGTTAGTGTGCATTTTAGTATCTCTACATATGCTGATTATGTTGATTGTGATGTGGTACCTATGCAAGCATGTTCCTTGTTACTTGGTAGACCATGGCAATTTGATAAGAATTCTGTACACCATGGTAGAAACAATCAGTATACTCTTGTTCATAAGGATAAAAATATTACTTTGCTTCCTATGACTCTGAGTCCATTTTGAAAGATGATATTAATAGAGCTAATAAAGCAAAACAGGAGAAAATAAGAGTGAAAATCAGATTGTGGCAAAAGAATTTGAGCAACACATGAAGCCTAATAATAAACCATCTCTTTGCTTCGAAATTAAATTGAAAAGTGCATGTTTACTTGCCACCAAATCTGATATTGATGAGCTAGATTTTAGCAAATCTATTTGCTATGCTTTTGTGTGCAAAGAGGCATTATTTTCATTCGAGGCGTGCCTTCCTCTTTGCCCCTTGCTGTCACTAACATTTTGCAGGAGTTCGGACGTCTTTCCACAAGGCGTGCCACCGGATTACCACCTATTCGAGGATTGAGCATCAAATTGACTTAATTCCCGTGCATCATTACCCAACCGTGAACCATACCGTACCAATCCGGAGGAGACGAAGGAGATTATCGTCAAGTACAGGAGCTGCTCGACAAAGGTTATATCGCGAATCCCTTAGTCCTTGTGCTGTTCCTATTATTCTAGTGCGAAAAAGGATGGTACGTCACGTATGTGTGTTGATTGTAGAGGCATCAATAATATTACTATTCGTTATCGTCACCCTATTCCTAGGCTAGATGATATGCTTGATGAATTGAGTGGCTCTACAATATTCTCCAAAGTTGATTTGCGTAGTGGATACCATCAAATTCGTATGAAATTGGGAGATGAATGGAAAACAGCATTTAAAACTAAGTTTGGATTATATGAGTGGTTAGTCATGCCTTTTGGGTTAACTAATGCACCTAGTACTTTCATGAGATTAATGAGCGAAGTTTCGTGTGCTTTCATTGGACGATTTGTGGTAGTCTATTTTGATGATATACTGATTTATAGCAAATCTTTGGAAGAACATTTGGAACATTTACGTGCTGTTTTTAATGCTCTACGTGATGCACGTTTGTTTGGTAACCTTGGGAAGTGCAACCTTTGCACCGACCGAGTATCTTTTCTTGGCTATGTTGTTACTCCACAGGGAATTGAAGTTGATAAAGCCAAGATTGAAGCTATTGAGAGTTGTCCGCAGCCCAAAACGGTCACACAAGTGAGGAGTTTCCTTGGCCTCGCTGGTTTCTATAGGCGTTTTGTGAGAGATTTCAGCACCATTGCTGCACCTCTCAACGAGCTTACAAAGAAGGATGTGCCTTTTGTTTGGGGTACCGCATACGGAAGAAGCCTTCACGGTGTTGAAAGATAAGTTGACACATGCTCCTTTACTCCAACTTCCTGATTTTAATAAGACTTTTGAGCTTGAATGTGATGCTAGTGGAATTGGATTAGGAGGTGTGTTATTACAAGATGGCAAACCTGTTGCATACTTTTACGAAAAATTGAGTGGGCCTAGTCTGAATTATTCTACTTATGATAAAGAATTATATGCTCTTGTTCGGACTTTAGAAACATGGCAACATTATTTATGGCCCAAAGAATTTGTTATACATTCTGATCATGAATCTTTGAAACATATTAAAAGTCAAGCTAAACTGAATCTAGACATGCTAAATGGGTTGAATTCATTGAGACTTTCCCTTATGTCATTAAACACAAGAAGGGTAAAGAAAATGTTATTGCCGATGCATTGTCTCGTCGCTATACTATGCTTTCACGACTTGACTTCAAAATATTTGGTTTGGAGACCATCAAAGATCAATATGTGCATGATGCTGATTTTAAAGATGTATTGCAGAATTGTAAAGAAGGAAGAACATGGAACAAGTTTGTCGTTAATGATGGATTTGTGTTCGTGCTAACAAGCTATGCATTCCAGCTAGCTCCGTTAGTCTTTTGTTGTTGCAGGAGGCGCATGGAGGAGGACTAATGGGACACTTTGGCGTGAAGAAGGCGGAGGGCGTACTTGCTACACATTTCTTTTGGCCAAAGATGAGGCGGGATGTTGAGTGTTTTATTGCTCGCTGCACTACATGTCAAAAAGCTAAGTCACGACTCAATCCTCATGGTTTATATATGCCTTTGCTGTACCTAGTGTTCCTTGGGAGGATATATCTATGGACTTTGTTTTAGGTTTACCTAGAACAAAGAAGGGAGGATAGCATATTTGTTGTCGTGGATAGATTCTCGAAAATGCCACACTTTATACCATGTCATAAAAGCGATGATCTTGTCAATGTTGCTGATTTGTTCTTTCGTGAAATTATTAAGCTTGCATGGTGTGCCAAATACTATTGTTTCAGATCGTGATACTAAATTTCTTAGCCACTTTTGGAGATGTTTATGGGCTAAGTTGGGGACTAAACTGCTTTTTAGTACTACTTGTCACCCCCAAACTGATGGACAAACTGAAGTAGTTAATAGAACATTGTCTACTATGCTTAGGGCTGTTCTAAAGAAAAATAAGAAAATGTGGGAGGAATGCTTGCCTCATATTGAATTTGCTTATAATCGTTCATTGCATTCTACTACTAAGATGTGCCCTTTTGAAGTTGTGTATGGTTTCCTACCTCGTGCACCTATTGATTTGTTGCCTCTTCCATCTTCGGAGAAGGTTAATTTTGATGCTAAAGAATGTGCTGAATTGATTTTAAAAATGCATGAGTTAACTAAGGAAAACATTGAGCGTATGAATGCTAAATATAAACTTGCTGGAGATAAGGGTAGAAAACATGTTGTGTTTGCACCTGAGATCTTGTTTGGTTACATTTGCGTAAGGATAGATTTCTGATTTGCATAAATCAAAGCTAATGCCACGTCTTGCTGGTCCTTTTAAGGTGTTGGAGAAAATAAATGATAATGCATATAAACTTGAGCTGCCTGCAGATTTTGGGGTTAGTCCCACTTTTAACATTGCAGATTTGAAGCCATATTTGGGTGAGGAAGATGAACTTCCGTCGAGGACGACTTCATTTCAAGAAGGGGAGGATGATGAGGACATCAATACCATTGTTACACCCATAGCCCCTGCTGTTATACAAACTGGACCAATTACTAGAGCTCGCGCACGCCAACTAAATTACCAGGTACTTTCGTTTCTTGGTAATGATTCTAATGTTCATGAGAATATGATGCTGCCTAAATTGGATACATTTGTTTTGCTTACAAATGAAGGGCCTAGCTTGGAGAAGGATGAACATTGGAGCAAGAACAAGCATGGAGATGATGGCATGCGCAAGGGGGACAAGAATGGAGTTACAAGTGATGATTTCAGGACTTTGAAGCCACCATAATGAGTGCATGAAGCCTTGGACGAAATATACAAGATGCCACTTCATAAAGTTCGTCCAGAGGCTATTCTAGGTGCTGCGTCACCTTATTATTAGGCCAGGCCCATGTAATTTCGAAATACATTAGTATAGGCTATTTTTAGAGTCCGTATGTGTGGGAAACAAGAGATAGGGTTAGTTTGGACCCCTCCACCAAGGGCCACGAAATTCACCCCTCTTCCTCCATATATACAGCCCTTAGGGCACCGTTTAGACTTGGGTTTTGTTTAGATTAAAAGTTCGCCATAGCTGCAACTTCACAGTGCCGTTTGTGTTCCACGACCGCACAAAGGCGTCACGAACCCCACCTTGATCAATAAAGCTTTCATCTTATATTCGCAATATCCAGATTGCAATCTCAGCTTCTTGCTTGTTCTTCATTTGCTCGCAGAAATAGACCCTCGTGGTCAGGTTGATCGTGCTTCGGCGTGGTCAATAACCTCTCGGAGTTGGTTTAGCGATTGCTAAGGCGCGACGTCCTCGCACGCTCGTAGTCGGATCGTCAAAGTCGATCTCCACCAAAGCGAAATCCACCATCTCATCGAAAGACGGGACACCTTTGCCTCTATCAGATAAGAACGGAGTTACAAGTGATGATTTCAGGACTTTGAAGCCACCATAATGAGTGCATGAAGCCTTGGACGAAATATACAAGATGCCACTACATAAATTTCGTCCAGAGGCTATTCTAGGTGCTGCGTCACCTTATTATTGGGCCAGGCCCATGTAATTTCGAAATACATAAGTATAGGCTATTTTTAGAGTCCGTATGTGTGGGGAAACAAGAGATAGGGTTAGTTTCGGACCCCTCCTCCAAGGGCCACGAAATTCACCCCCTCTTCCTCCGTATATACAGCCCTTAGGGCACCGTTTAGACTTGGGTTTTGTTTAGATTAAAAGTTCGCCATAGCTGCAACTTCAGCGTGCCGTTTGTGTTCCACGACCGCACAAAGGCGTCCACAGAACCCCACCTTGATCAATAAAGCTTTCATCTTATATTCGCAATATCCAGATTGCAATCTCAGTTTCTTGCTTGTTCTTCGTTTGCTCGCAGGAAATAGACCCTCGTGGTCGGTTGATCGTGCTCGGCGTGGTCAATAACCTCTCGGAGTTGGTTTAGCGATTGCTATATGCGCGGCGTCCTCGCCGCTTCGTAGTCGGATCGTCAAAGTCGATCTCCACCAAAGCGAAATCCACCATCTCATCGAAAGATGGGACACCTTTGCCTCTATCAGATAAGAACGGAGTTACAAGTGATGATTTCAGGACTTTGAAGCCACCATAATGAGTGCATGAAGCCTTGGACGAAATATACAAGATGCCACTACATAAATTTCGTCCAGAGGCTATTCTAGGTGCTGCGTCACCTTATTATTGGGCCAGGCCCATGTAATTTCGAAATACATAAGTATAGGCTATTTTTAGAGTCCGTATGTGTGGGGAAACAAGAGATAGGGTTAGTTTCGGACCCCTCCTCCAAGGGCCACGAAATTCACCCCCTCTTCCTCCATATATACAGCCCTTAGGGCACCTTTTAGACTTTGGGTTTTGTTTAGATTGAAAGTTCGCCATAGCTGAAACTTCACAGTGCCCGTTTGTGTTCAACGACCGCACAAAGCGTCCACAGAACCCCACCTTGATCAATAAAGCTTTCATCTTAAATTCGCAATATCTAGATTGCAATCTCAGTTTCTTGCTTGTTCTTTGTTTGCTCGCAGAAATGCAGACCCTCGTGGTCGGAGTTGATCGTGCTCGGCGTGATCAATAACCTCTCGGAGTTGGTTTAGCGATTGCTAAGGCGCGACGTCCTCGCACGCTCGTAGTCGGATCGTCAAAGTCGACTTCCACCAAAGCGACATCCACCATCTCATCGAAAGACGGGACACCCCCGCCTCTATCACGGATAGATATATGGGGTCGTGCAACCAAGGAATGAGCACAAAATGTGGAATCCACGGAAAACGCTCGTGTTGCACAACTCAAGAGAGACGCTAGCACGATTGCACAATAGGCGGATACGACACTTGTGCACAACCTATAGATGCAAGATGGGCAAACTTTCTATCCCAAGTGTGCGGTGTATGTATGGTTCCCGGTGTTTCTCCCAAGGATGGTATCATATGATGTAGATTTGACAATCTTATATGCAATGTGGTATGATGCTATGGCACTTGC